>PVKV010019509.1:0-42068 GCA_004027835.1 Alouatta palliata | reverse complement strand
CAATTCTCCTGCCTCAGCCTCCCAAGTAGCTGGGACTACAGGCACGTGCCACCATGCCCAGCTAATTTTTGTATTTTTAGTAGAGACGGGGTTTCACCATGTTGACCAGGATGGTCTCGATCTCTTGACCTCGTGATCCACCCGCCTCGGCCTCCCAAAGTGCTGGGATTACAGGCGTGAGCCACCGCGCCCGGCCCAAGCTGGTCTTGAACTCTGGTCTCAAGCGCTCCTTTCACCTCAGCCTCCTAAAGTGTTGGGATTTGAGCCCTTGTACCCAGCCTTGTTTTGTTTTTTTGAGATAGGGTCTTGCTTTGTCACCCAGGTTTGTCATAGATCTGTGTCCATTTTATAGTTGGAAACCCTGACGCCCATGGGACTGAGTCACTTGCTCACCTGCACACTGTTATGAGTGGCAGAGCTGAGCTTAGACCCTGGGATCCTCCCTCCTAAGTCCCTCTCATGGGGAAATTCAGTGACTGTGGGTGGTCATCGTAGCTCACTGCAGCCTCAAACTCCTAGACTCAAGCCATCCTCCAGCCTTAGCCCTCAAGTAGCTAGGACTACAGGCATGTGCCACCACGCCTGGATTAAAATGTTGTGGTTTTTTCTTTCTTTTGCAGAGACGGAGTCTTGCTACGTTGCCCAGGCTGTGAAGAAGTCTTAATAAATAACCAAACTACCTCATTCCTGCACTTCACTTTTTCCCAAAATGATACACCCACAGTTCCCCTCCCCACAGTGATCTGTATGTAATTAGGCTCATAAGGGAATGTGGACTTGGCAGAGGGGCGCTGGAGGCCACATATCAGGCTGACTGAGTAATCCCGTGAGGAAGCCACTGTGTCTGAGATACTGACTAACCAAACAAAGTGTGGGAAAGAGCAGAGATGTGAACGCTGGACAGAGGAAGCCTGAAAGACAAAGGGAGATAAGGGAGTGAAGGCAACAGACCGTTTAATCTACACACAAGGAACTAAGTTCAAGATCCAACTTAAAAAGAATTTCCAGACACTATTTTAGAGAAGCCTTTGCAGGTTTAGGAGAGGCTGGGAGGCAAAGCTATTCCAGCTCCTGATGTTCTGCAGGTAAGTTTCACAGGATCCCAGAACCTTTGGGATTCATTCTGTGAGCTGTGGAAGGCCACAGCTTTCCCGCTGTTTTCCTCAGAGGATGTGGACTGCATATGGCCACCAGAACAGGATGGTGCTTCCTTAGGATGGCCTACCAGACTGCAGGAAAATTCCCAGACGCAGTTTCTCAGAATCTGAAGGGCACGGCTTCAAGTCCCGGAGACTCGCAGCCCACAAGTGTTTAACCTGACACTATGCAGTCAGACTATCCTCGGCCAGGTGGGGCTACAAAGACAAAGGTTATGCTCTAATTGAAGAAACTGCCAGAAAACCATGCAAACACTGAAAACAGTAGATACTGGCAAAATCTCTAGGTACCTTCTGCGTTTTAAAGCAACACTTTATAATCCACTCACACACATTGACCTTTTCATCCTAACGGCAGACGGGATGTCTACAGTACGAATTCTTGAGACCACAAATACTGATTTCAGAGTCAGACCTGAGTCTGAGCCTCAGCTCAGTCAGAGACAGCTGTGTGGTTCCAGTTACTTAAACTCTCTGAACCCTTTCCTCATGTGCATCACGGCAATAACAATACTGACTTCGAAGAATGTTTCTAGTTTTTAGTGCGGTGCTTGGCATGAGGAAGAGACTGAATAAAACAAAAAGGCATTATCAACGTTTGGCACAACATGTTCACATACCTGTAACAACAGAGGAAAGACACAGGAGAGACTTGATGACTTAATGATTTATTAGAATGTGACTGGGCATGGTGGCTCACTCCTATAATCCCAGCTCTTTGGGAGGCCGAGGCAGGTGGATCACCTGAGGTCAGGAGTTCGAGACCAGCCTGGTCAATGTGGTGAAATCTCATCTCTACTAAAATTATAAAATTAGCCAAGTGGGGTAGTGTGTGCCTGTAATCCCAGTTACTCAAGAGGTTGAGGCAGGAGAATCGCTTGAACCCAGGAAGCGGAGGTTGCAGTGAGCCAAGACTGCACCACTGCACTCCAGCCTGGGCAACAAGACTGAAACTCAATCTAAAAAATAAATTATCAGAATGTGAGTCCCTGCACCATATTCCCTTTTCCTCATCCCTCACAAGTAGATGAGACAAGTTACCATATGATCCAGAAATCCCACTGCTGAGTGTATATATACATATACATGAGAGAGTGGAAATCAGCATATTGAGGACAAATCTGCACCTCCTGTTTGTTGCAGCACTGTTTACAATAGCTAAGATTTGGAAGCAACCTAAGTGTGTACCAACAGATGAATGGATAAAGAAAGGGTGGTATACACACACAATGTAATATTAGTCATAAAAAAGAATGAGATCGTCATTTGCAACAACATGGATGCAACGGGAGGTCCTTATGTTAAGTGAAAAAAGCCAGGCACAGAATGACAAAGTTAGCATGTTCTCAGTTATTTGTGGGATCTAAAAGTCAAAACTACTGAACTCATGAACACAGGAAGTAGGAGGATGGCTACCAAAGCTGGGAAGGGTAGAAAGGGCTGGAGGGGAGGTGGGGATGGTTAATGGGTACAAAAAAGTAGTTAGAGGCTGGGCACGGTGGCTTACACCTGTAATCCCAGCACTTTGGGAGGCCGAGGTGGGCAGATCATGAGGTCAGGAGATGGAGGCCAACATGGTGAAACCCTTTCTCTACTAAAGATACAAAAAATTAGCTGGGTGTGGTGGCACGTACCTGTAATCTCAGCTACTTGGGAGGCTGAGGGAAGAGAATTGCTTGAACACGGGAGGGGGAGATTGCAGTGAGCCGAGATTGTGCCACTGCACTCCAGCCTAGCAACAGAGCAAGACTCCGTCTCAAAATAATAATAATAATAATAAAAGTAGTTAGAAAGAACAAGATCTACTTTTTGATAGCACAACAGGGTGACTGTAGTCAATAACTGTACATTTTAAAATAAAGAGTATAATTGGATTGTTTGCAACGTAATGGATAAATACCCCATTCTTCATAACGTGTTTATTTCACATTACATTACTGCATCAAAACAACTCATGTACTCCATACATATACACACCTACTATGGACCCGCAAAAATTTTAAAAATTAAAAAATAAATAAAAATATTACAGGACTATGCAGTCAAAAAAAGTGGAAGAGACAAATGAGAACAAAATAAAACTGTTTATTGTATAATGATTCGATAGCTAGAAAAACCCAAGTTATACAAACCTGCAGAAGTCCCACTAATAATCACTATTAACATTCTGGTTATACGACCTCAGGCTCTCCCCTATGCTCAGGTATACCAAGTACATTGTACACATACTTATAGAAATAAATCTCTCTCAATATATATATACATACAATCTATGTATGATGTACTATGATAGCATTCATAGTATTTTGCCACCTGATTTTTTTACTTATTAATTATATTGAAAACCTCTTTTGGCATCAGTAGATACACGGACATCATAATTTGGAGGACTGCAAGAGTATTGCATTGAAGGAATGAACCAACAAATAGGTATTTGCTGAATTTACAGATCTCCAAAATGTCTCACATTTATAAGAAATGACTACACATTGTGGTAGCATGTGGTTCTTTTTCTTCCACATTTTTCAAGACTGAGAAAGGCAGGCTGAACAAACATAAAAAGTCTTAACAGCAAAAAAACTGTTTTGGTTTGAGTGGGTGTGGCATAGAAGAACACAAACTAACACATACACCACAGGGAATAGAACCACACATGAGAATATTCAGTGGGTGTCCAATGTATCAAAAAAGGACCCAGTTTTAAAGACGAGGGACAATGGGCGAATAGGGATGTCTAAATCAAGTACCATATCATTAAGTCTGAAGTCAAGCAAATGTTCTTATTTTCAGCCCAATCATGGCAGAGTTACTTAATGATACAGAGAAAAGTTAACTGAACACTGTATGATCTTGAGTGATCCTAGAAATTAAATCACATTATTTGGAGTTGAAAACCTAAAAAAAAAAAAATCAGGACTTACCATATTTCTTTAGAGGGTATCACAAGTTCAAATGTTCATTCAGTATCAATATTTCTAATTTAAGTTTCTTCTAAAAGAGTATGGCAGGTTTGGTAAGAATATATGTGATATGATTTGCTGAAGTCACATGACACACCTTGCCCTCAATCAAGGGTGCCATAACTCCACTAGCAACCAGTGATATTCCAGAAAAATCCTACTTTTGAGGGGAGGCTGGGGAAGTGAGCGTATCCCCGCAACGGGCAGAGTGTGTGGAAATCACATTTCCTCCAGCCATGAATGCAGATAACCTTTTTTTTTTTTTTTTTTTTTTTTTCCGAGATGGAGTCTCACATTGTCACCCAGGCTGGAGTGCAGTGGCGCAATCTTGGCTCACTGCAATCTCTACCTCCTGGGTTCAAGCAGTTCTCCTGCCTCAGCCTCTCGAGTAGAAGATGGGACTACAGGCATGCAGAACCATGCCCAGCTAATTTTTTTTTTTATTTTTAGTAGAGACAGGGTTTCACCATGTTGGCCAGGATGGTGTCGATCTCCTGACCTCATGATCCACCCACCTCGGCCTCCCAAAGTGCTGGGATTACAGGCATGAGTCACCCTGCCCAGCCACAGTTAACCTTTTCCAAGTAGCCAGCACTGTTCCATGAAGCAGGCAGGAGATGGGCTGGCAGAGAGCAGTAGAGGGAGAAAGAGCACACCATGGCAGCAAAGAAATGCCAAAGGACATAGACACCGGCTGCAAAATCCTGGCGAGATCAAAGGTGGAGATGCAAAGTACAGCAACACAGAGTCAGATCTGTGAAACGAGAGTCCATAACCAACGGCAGGTGACAGTCCCTCTGCACGCCACCTTACAACAAATGCTCCCTAAATGCTTCATCTCTGGTCCAGCTGATGCAATTTTTAAGGGGAGTGATAATTTGTGGTGGAGGTCACGCTCTTAGGAAAAAAAAATGTGTTACATTTTTGCCATGTAAAATGGAATCAATGTTGGGAAATAAGAACACAGACCTTAAATGTAACATTGGATGGTGTCAGAGAGAGTATTTCTTTGACAGTTCACTCTAGGTACTTACTATATAATGGAATATGAACTGAGCTACTTTTAACAAATCTCTTTTCATGGTACAATTCAGGAGCAGGTGAGATGTTTCTGGATCTAACAATGAACTTCTCATAGGAACTGAGTTTTTGCTTTGCCCAACTCTCTTGTGGTCACTGCTTTTCCATGAGTGAGCAATAGATGGTCAGGCTGTGTTATATGCTATATAATGTCTTTTTTTATACCATCAAGACTAAATCTGCTAGGCACAGTGGCTCACACCTGTAATCCCAGCACTTTGGGAGGCAGAGGCAGGCAGATCACTTGAGGTCAGCAGTTCAACACCATCCTGGGCAACATGGCAAACCCCACCTCTACTAAACACACAAAAATTAGCCAGGCATCCTGGTGCATGCCTGTAATCTCAGCTATATGGGAGCCAAGGCAGGAGAATTGCTTAAACCGGGAGGTGGAGGTTGCAGTGAGCTGAGATTGTGCCACTGCATTCCAGACTGGGCAATAGCATGAGACTCCACCTCAAAAAAAAAAAAAAAAACTAAATTATACATTGCTTTTAAAGGGAGCTTCATATCCTTTGAAGGTGTACATGGGAGGGCCCATAACATACCCTGTATTCCAGATCTACCCATAAAAGCATGTGGTATAGATTCTAGCATCCAAATCCAATCGTGTGTCTCTGGTAAACATGACTCGGCCAGTAAAACTGCTGAGACTACATGTTCCACAGTTACGTTATCATATATTTTTGGACTACTTACTTTGGGAAATGTCGTCTTGCCACTGTATTATATCATCCTGAGTAAGCATTAAGTTCCTTAGTATTAGCCACAACCATTTGCTGAGTGGCTAATTTGTGTGGACACATTTTTATCTATTATCTCTAATCCTGACAAAATCTCTGTAAAATGGGTTTTATTAGCCTCATTGTACAGATGAGGAAAACAGGGCTCAAGAAAAGCAACCTAGTCAAGGTCACCAGTAAGTGACAAAGATAGATTTGTCTGGGTTTCACGGTTAAAGAGAACAGATGAGCTCCCTGGCAACACACACAAGAGATTAAAGTCTCAATACATAAGGATTTTGACACACAAAAAATTAGCACTTGCAGCTGGGCACGATGGCTCACGCCTGTAATCCCAGCACTTCGGGAGGCCGAGGCGGGTGGGTCACCTGAGGTAGAGAGCTCGAGATCAGCCTGGCCAATATGGTGAAATCCCATCTCTACTAAAAATACAAAAATTAGTCAGGCATGGTGATGTGTGCCTGAAATCCCAGCTACTGCGGAGGCTGAGGCAGGAGAACTGCTTCAACCTGGGAGGTGGAGGTTGCAGTGAGCCAAGACCGTGCCATGGCACTCCAACCTGGACGACAGAGCAAGACTCTATCTCAAAAAAAGAAAAGCACTTGCTTTGATTACATAAGCAGGTGTTTCTTTGTCAGGTTTCTGTTGCTGTTGTTGTTTGAGGGTCACAAGCGAGGATGTGAGGACAAAAGTTACCCATGACATTCAGTGGAGAGTTCTGTGTTAGTGCCCAACAGGTGCCAGGCAAGCGTTCTTCAGGCAGCACAGCGGGACCAAATTGCTGACAGTGGCAACGACACAAAATGTAGCCTTGGCAAGTCAGTCTAACAATTACTTTGCATCACTCTGATTATGAGCCACAAGCATGCAATCAACAGCACAGAGACAGTCTTAAATGATCTCCATCAGCACTCTGCTTCAGTTATCAAAGCGTGGCAGACTGAACACACTCCCTTCTGACCTAAGCGCAGTGTTAATAACCCAAACACAAAGAATGTGTAGGAATGATGGCTCAAGAGCACTGGCCTTGCTGGGGGCCACTGGTTGTAACAGATGCATTTTATTTTATCCAACGTTTTTCATTTGTTACCCCACACAGATACATGTTATTTATGTGTTTCTTGTCAGATAAATTTATCCACAGTCTAACGCAACTTAAATTGAGTTAGGACTTAAGCAAGTTTACCAATGCTCTACACTTGCTATGATGTACATGTTTCTACAAGGAGCACTTTTCACACTCCATGGTAAATTTTTGACATCACCTTCTCCACTAAATTGTGACCCAGCTCTGATAGCATGGATCTTACATCATTTATCTCTGTGTAGTAGACATTCAGAATACGCAGAAATGAATGAATCCTCATAGAATCATAAATAAAAGGCATGCTTATTGAGTCCATGAATGTCCCCAAGTTGGAGAAATCACTAGCATTCAAAGAGCAACGTCTGAATTCCAAAGTTTGTCTAAAATTGAGAAGACGATTCTAAATCTATACCACGAAATTTGGTAGAGATCTGTTCTTCAGAAATTAAAACATAGAAATATAAAAATAAGGAAATATTCCTCTGATATTGGTTGAAGAAAATCATTTTCAAAGGGACTCTTCCCAAAGCTCTATTTTCAACATTATAGCTTAATATGTAAGGGGCAGATAGTATATTGAGGACGGTTTTCAAGAAAAGTAATTAAAATCAACAAAGGTTATAGAACAGATCCAGAAGAGAAATACTGATTGCTATATTTCAGGGGGGAAAAAAAGGTCAAATTGTCAAAAAGTAAAGAAAGGGGCCTGATAGCTTTCAATATATTAATGTCCATCACTTCACTCACAAAGTAAGTAAAGCAGTAAGATTCCATGGAAGGGTTAAGGGTTCATTTTGCTTTTAGATAAATTTTATATCTGCAGCAAAAGGTAACTTCTTATCAGATTCATCCATTGTTGGAATCTTATTTGGACTGTACACTGTTTCACTTAAGAAAACATCTACACTGAGACCTACTGGAGGGTGGAGGTGGGAGGATGAAGATCAGGAAAAATAACTATTGGGTACTAGGCTTAATACCTGGGTGACAAAATAATCTGTATAAGAAACCCCCATGACACAAGTTTGCTTATATAACAAACCTGCACATGTACACCTGAACTTAAAATATAAGTTAAAAAATAAAGAAAGAAAACATCTGCACATAGATGTCAATCAGGCTTTATAATTTCCTGGGTGTCTGTGTTCGTGGGTGGGTATGAGTGTGTATGTGTAGGATTTCTTTCCCATTATCTTGATGGGTATTATATATAACTGTTTAAAGTCAATGCTTACTACTCTTCAACTGCCAAAACAAACCATACAAACTCTTCAAAGACAGTGTCCATACACCTTAACAAGTCCTCTAACAGCTAGCATAAGTTTACTGTATACAAGGTCAAGGCATTGAACAGAATTTGTAAAAAAAAAAAAAAAAAATCCGCACATCAACAGTATCTCAGAATTCCAAAATTGGCGATCACTGCCTTAACAGAGCTGCACCTCTGACCTGGAGGCAGAGGGGAAGAGAAGCAGGAAGCTATCTTTAGGGTGCCAGGGAACAGGCTGCCTGTGGTCTCCATTTTGGGGCAGGTCCCTCTTCCATAACTCCTCTCACCACAGCTAAAGATCAGAGCTACTTCATCAAAGTTAGGAAATATCACAGGAGAAAGGCATGTGTCAGATTCTGTGACTTTAAAAAGTGCTACCCGTGTTAGAAACCTTTTGCTCACATCTGGCAACAGCCCCAGTGATGCTAAGGACGTGAAAACCATTGCTCCAAGCAAAAAAACAAAGGCAAAGAACACAGCTCTGGACACAAAGTTGGAATTCAGTAAATACTTAAAAGCAGTAATGTCAGTGTCTATCTTATCCAGTAAATACTTAAAACGGTAATATTGGCCGGGCGCAGTGGCTCACGCCTGTAATCCCAGCACTGTGGGAGGCCGAGGCAGGCAGATCACAAGGTCAGGAGTTCGAGACCAGTCTGATCAACATGGTGAAACCCCTTCTCAACTAAAAATACAAAAATTAGCCAGGTGTGGTGGCCCACACTACTCAGGAGGCTGAGGCAGGAGAATCGTTTGAATCCGGGAGGCAGAGGTTGCAGTGAGCTGAGATCGCGCCACTGTACTCTAGCCTGGGTGACAGAGCAAGACTCTGTCTCAAAACAAACAAATAAAAAACCCAGTAATATCATTACATAAGGTTTATTGTTTTCTAAGTGAAAAGCTTGCAGTCAACATCACTACATTATATATTAGGTTTTAAAAATAGCATTTCTTAAATACCTAAAACAGCCAAAGGTTGGTAAACTTTTTCTATAAAGGACCAGAGAGCAAATGTTTTAGGCTGTGTAGTCCAGACATTTCTGTTGCAACTACTCAATCTGTCATTGTAATGCAAAGCCAGCAATAGATGATACTCACACAAATGGGCATGCCAGCGTTCCAACAAAACTTAATACACAGAAACAGGTCGGGGTGATATTTGGCCCATGATCCACAGTGTGTCAATACTTGGCCTAGAATATTATTACACTGAAAAATTATAAGCTGGACTCACAACTTCCTTCTTTTCCTCAAAAGAGGTTATTTTTCTTAATGAAAAGTTAGATGACAATATCATACAGTATCCAAAAGCAGTCAGTGGTGTATTCTGCAGCATTCAGTGAACTCACTGAACCTCATCCATGATAAGCAGATAGGGGCAAATCTTAGAATGCCAGGTGGAGTATTCCAGAGTGGTAAGTCTCTACGTATTCATATCTGCATTACATATGGGCGGGGGAACAGGCTGCCCACAGAACCCCAGATCAATGCGAAACAGTCTCCCTCGAAGCAGTGTACTATCTAGGCATGCAAGAAGACTCGTGAGCAACAATGAAAAACAAACACCTTGATTAAAAACTGGGCAAAAAACCGGACTTGACATTTCTTCAAAGAAAATATACAAATGACCATTCAGCACATGAAGACACTCAACATCACTAATCATTAGGAAAATGCAAATCAGAACCACAATGACGTAGCATTTCACTCACATGAAGATGGTTTTTATTAACAACAAAAAACCAACCCCCAAAACAAGAAAATAACAAATGTTGGCAAGGATGTGGACAAATTGGAACTGTCCCTATATTACTGGCAGAAATGCAAAATGGTGCAGCTGCTGAGAAAAATACCATGATGGTTCCTGAAAAGATTAAGGAATTACTACATGATTCACCAATTCCAGTACTAGGTATATATCCACGAAAACAGAAAGCAGGCACTTGAACAAATATTTGTACACCAGTATTCATAGCAGCATAATTCACAAAAACCTAAAGTGGAAGCAATCTAAGTGTCCATCAATGAATGGATAAACAAAATGTGATATATATGTGTAATGGAATATTATTCAGCCCCGAAGAGGAAGGAGATTCTGACACATGCTACAACATGGATATGGAGTTTCACTTTGAGAAGATGAAAAGGTTCTGAAGATGGATGGTAGTGATGGCTGCAATATAATATGCATGTACTTAATATCACTGAACTGCACACTTAGAAATGGTAAAAATGATGAATTTTATCACAATAAAAAAAAGAAGAGGAAGACCCCTGTAATTCCTTGACCTTATAAGGGAGGTTTTCAGGTGATCTGTTTGGATGGAGACATCCCCAGAAGTTTCAAATGAGAGTTGAAATTTGAGAGGGTTGGTTTATGGGAGGCAGCTGATGAACTGTGACCTTGTTTGAGTGTTTCAGGAAATCAGCTAATATTTGAGAGCTTCCACATCGAGGAATCACTTGGACTAAAAAGGAATATGAGAGCTCCTTTGATTCAGAGTGACCTCTCATATAAGATTTCTAACATTGCCAGAATGCTTGCAATATCCTTTTCTGAGTTCTACAACCTCGGAGATTCAATTTGACAGTGGATCAGGAGAAAAGTCAATGATAGGAACAAAAGCTAGGAAAATTTACCATATCTGATGGAGGGGCATAGGAAAAGGCAAAGAGGTAAAAGAAATCCCCGTAATTAAGGCAAAGCAAATCTACCTTTCAGGATCACAGTGAAAACTCACAATCTCCAGTTATAAGTAAGAGATGTCTCCTTCTTTCCCTAACTCTATTCTCCTTGGTCAGACATATAACTGCTTTTAGGTGACTCGCTTGAAATATAAGCTCCTCTGAGTCTAATTCGGCATAACACTTAATACTATACACCATGGACCAGAGGTGACCTCATGGAAATTGTCCCTATTTGCATAGCACTATTCCCTGGATTACTCAGGTATCACCCTTGCAAAGTCGAGCTGATATAGGGTTGCATTACCTACTACAAGCAGAATAATGTTGAGTTATGGCTTCTCAGCTGAAGGAAAATGATGTCATTTCTTCCCATATTCTTGGTAAGAATCAGAAGATACCTCCAAGCCAGCCCAACCATAAATCTTATGACCACATATATATGACACTGATGACTACCTTCAGGTGACAACAGGTTTTCCCATGCTGCCAAAATAAAGTAGAAGGCTGGGTAATCATTTAGTAAATTTGAATCATTCATTTCCAACTCAGTTCTTGAGAATGGCCATTGGTCCCAAACAACCCAGTTAACCAAAACATTTTCTGAACTGTTAAGAGTTTTAACCAATATGCAATGAAATGTAGCTTTCAGTCAGGGGCACACATCTCGACTTTAACGATTTTTTGACAGTTTTGTTAGAGAATTCAAAGCACTGAATAAAAATGTGTACATAAAAAAGATAGTTGGAAGAAAAATAATAAATTCAGGGTAAGGGTATATACTAGATATTCAGATAGCTGAAGCCAGTGGTGTGTGAAGAAATGTTTAATAAAAGCGAGAGGATATGAAATTCTGGGTTGAAAGTTCTTTTCTTTAAGGATGTTGAATATTGGCCCCCACTCTCTTCTGTCTTGTAGGGTTTCTACCGAGAGATCTGCTGTGAGTCTGATGGACTTCCCTTTGTGGGTGACCTGACCTTTCTCTCTGGCTGCCCTTAGCATTTTTTCCTTCATTTCAACCCTGGTGAACCTGATGATGTGCCTTGGGGTTGCTCTTCTTGAGGAAACTCTTTGTGGTGTTCTCTGTATTTCCCAGATTTGAATGTGCTAGGTTGGGGAGGTTCTCCTGGATTATCCTCAAGAGTGTTTCCCAGCTTGGATTCATTCTCCCCATCACATTCAGGTACACCAATCAAGCGTAGATTAGGTCTTTTCACATAATCCCATATATCTTGGAGACTTTGTTCATTTCTTTTCACTCTTTTTTCTCTAATCTTGCCTTCTCATTTTATTTTAGGACATAGGCATAGGCAAGGACTTCATGACTAAAACAACAAAAGCAATGGCAACAAAAGCCAAAATAGACAAATGGGATTTAATTAAAAAGAGTTTCTGCACAGCAAAAGAAACAATCATCAGAGTGAACCGGCAACCAACAGAATGGGAAAAAAATTTTTGCAATCTACCCATCTGACAAAAGGCTAATAATATCCAGAATCTACAAAGAACTAAAACAGATTTACAAGAAAAAGACACACCCATTCAAAAGTGGGCAAAAGATATGAACAGACACTTTTCAAAAGAGGACATTTATGAAGCCAACAAACATGAAAAAATGCTCATCATCACTGGTCATTAGAGAAATGCAAATCAAAACCACATTGAGATACCATTTCACACCAGTTAGAATGGTGATCATCAAAAAATCTGGAGACAACAGATGCTGGAGAGGATGTGGAGAAATAGGAACACTCTTACACTGTTGGTGGGAGTGTAAATTAGTTCAACCACTGTGGAAGACAGTGTGGTAATTCCTCAAGGATCTAGAAACAGAAATTCCAATTGATCCAGCAATCTCATTACTGATTTATAACCCAAAGGATTATAAATCATTCTATTATAAAGACACACGCGTACATATGTTCATTGTGGCACTGTTTACAATAGCAAAGACCTGGAAACAAACGAAATGACCATCAATGATAGACTGGACAAAGAAAATGTGGCACATATACACTATGGAATACTATGCAGCTATAAAATGGGATGAGTTCATGTCCTTTGTACAGACATGGATGAATCTGGAAAGCATCATTCTCAGCAAACTGACACAAGAACAGAAAACCAAACACTGCATGTTCTCACTCATAGGTGGGTGTTGAACAATTAGAGCACATGAGCACAGTGAGGGGAACGGCACACACTGGGGTCTGTTGGGGGGTGGGGTGCTGGGGAGGGACAGCGGGGTGGGGAGGTTGGGGAGGGATAATGTTGAGAGAAATGCCTGATGCAGGTGACGGTGGGGGGATGGAGACAGCAAAGCATCATGGCATGTGTGTACCTATGCAACTATCCTGCAAGATCAGCACATGTACCCTCAAAATTTAAAGTACAACACAAAAAATTGGGAGGAGAGAGAGGAGCCCTGATTTGTAGCATTTGCAGACTTGTGTAGTGTAAACACTCCTATCAAGATAGTAACATGGTGTCAACCTGCTCCCTAAATTCCTGAACATTTAACACTTCTTGGCTCATAAAAGTGGGTGCAAGCTGGCTCCACCACACCACTGGCCCATTTCCTCATCCCACCAAGATCAGTAAACCTTATCTCATACCTAAAGTAAATCCAAGAAGTAAAGTCTTTCACTATTTTCAGTGTCCTTCTTATCCACAGATAGTTAAGAGACTATCTGTTCCCACTTCCAGGCCTTTGCCTCTAGCCCCTCATCTGGAATAATCCGTGCTAAGTCTGCTCTTCTATAAATAGCCTTCTTCGAATGCTCCTGGGCTGGGTCCCACCAGCCCTTCTGTATTCTGATTTTCTACAGCACTTCTCTGTTACTGTCCTGTCTTTGATTCTAGAGGGTAGGGCTCCGTGAGAGCAGGGCATCTGCCCATCAAGTCTGACCTGGATGGAGCTGAATAAATGAAATCTTTTGAGCTGACTGGCCGGGCTGACTTCTGTCCAGTCCGCCACAGTGAGCTAGGCTCCGCCTGCGGTGAACTAGGATCGGCGAGGGACTGAAGCGGCTCTGTAGCATGAAGATTTCACATGGCACTCACTACTGCACACACCAAGCTTCCACAAAAAGAAATGAGGGAACTAATACGTGTTGGGCATACAATTTCTGTAAGCCCCAGCACCCAGAACTTAGTTCCTAAGACCATTCTCCAATAAAATGAACCAATGCTCCTTGGAGAAATGGCTGATTCTAGTGCTGCGACAGGGAATATCCAAGATAAGCATGGAGCGTCTTGTAGTGTCAGAAAGTGGGAAAATGCTAAATAGATAAATCAATACCACACAGTGATGGGGTCATATAAAAGGGGCACAGTAGACAATATTCCTAATATTCCTCAAAGAGCTGCCAATGGCCAGAACTAAAACAACAAGAGCAAAAAAGTAAACAACAGAGTATTGGATCAAAGCCTAAAGTATAAAATAAACACCCATGAGTTCATACTGATGTAAATAAATTGTAAAAGGGGAAGAAAACACACATCTCCTGTGCAGAAGAATTGTAAATAATTCATGCAGATGTTCTGCCTTTGCAGAGGTGGAGCATAATTGCCCACTCCTTACGTGTGGGCTGTGCACAGTGACTTCCTTCCAATGAGTAGTACAGTATGAAAATGGTGTGTATGTGAATGTGTGAGTGTCTGTGTGTGTGTGTGTGTGTGTGTGTGTACAAAGTGTAACTTTAAAGTTGACAAACTCTGACACACACAACCTCAGCTCAGGTGATCAAGACCAACAGCAACCGTGATAGTCACAAACAATGTGATGAAAGTGGCACTCTGCCAATTTTGAGGAGCATAGACTAATCATTTCGTGGACTGTCCCTCAATTTAGGTTTTTTTCTGGCCAGGTGTGGTGGCTCATGCCTGTAATCCCAGCACGCTGAGAGGCCAAAGAGGGTGGATGACTTGAGCCCAGGAGTTTGACACCAGCTTGGCAAAACCCTGCCTCTACCAAAAAACTCCAAGAACAAAAAACAAAATTAGTTGAACGTGGTCGCGCGTGCCTGTAGTCCCAGCTACTCAGGAGACTGAGATCCTCCCATCTCAGCCTCCTGAGTAGCTGGGACTACAGGCACGTGCCACCACATTCAGCTAGTGGGAGGCTGCAGTGAGCTGAGATTGTACCACTGCACTCCAGCCTGGGTGACAGAGTGAGACCCTGTCTCAATAATAAAAACATAAAATGTACCTAAAAGCAAGAACTAAAGCCAATATTTTATTCTGATTGAGTAATGATAACACATTAACTAGCCTTGAAAGGCATCAAGTAAAATATGATGGGCTGCAGGATAGACAGATGGCTTGACACCTGACAGAGCAAATATAGCAAAATATTACTTGCAAAATCTAGGTGGCAAGTCTATGGGTGTTCACTGTACAATAATAATAATAATAATAATAATAATTCCTCTTTTTTTTTTTATGGAGTCTCACTCTGTCTTCTAGGCTGGAGTGCAATGGCACGATCTCGGCTCACTGCAATCTCTGCCTCCTGGGCTCCAGCGATTCTCCTGCCTCAGCCTCCTGAGTAGCTGGGACTACATGTGCCTGCCATCATGCCTGGCTAATTTTTGTATTTTTAGTAGAGATGGGGTTCCACTATATTGGCCAAGCTGGTCTTGAACACCTAACCTTGTGATCCGCCCGCCTTGGTCTCCCAAAGTGCTAGGATTACAGGCGTGAGCCACCGCACCCGGCCACTGCACAATTCTTACAATTTCTTTGTGTATTTGCAATTTTTCATAATAAAATGTTGGGGGAAAAGTCTCTCATGAACAACTGTGCCCAGTCACAGGAGAGTTCCCCAGGAAATATTTATTTAGCCAAAATATATATGTATCTGATTTTGGAGCGACATCTCATTTAACAAAAATTTAAGTTCCTGATTTCTCCTTTTAACTTCGTCTACAGAAAACCGCCCCCCTTAGTAGTGAAAGGCAGCACTTTTGCCAATGCCTTTCAATGAGGCTATTAAATAACAGACAAAAGGCCAATGTTTATTAATTAGCAAAAAAAAGCCATATAGGATGTGCACTGTAGACTCTGCAGAGCTTTAATTCCACGTGGACCCTCCAATGATTTGTGTGGCTTGGATGGATTTCAGCATTGCTACTTATCATGGTCAAAGACACATTATTATTGCTCTAGTCAATAAACATTTTCGTAAAATAGCACATTTACAACACATCTACTTATTTTACAATTTCCATGAACTTGGTCATTTACTCATTCTACCTTCAACGCTTACTTGACCTTAGGTAACTTGAGATATACATATTTTTTTAAATGGAGGCTTTTCTTGAAATAGGAGTTAATTAAATGATTTAAGGAAAATGTGCCTCTTCTGATTTGAACATGAATTATCTTTTATAAAAGTTAAAATCTGTTTCAGAGCATTTTAAGCATGCATCTACTGTCCCTGAATTCAGATGCTTGATCAATTCATTAGCACCAGCAAACGTTAAACCTGTCTAGAGTATTTCCTTGCTATTCTGCTCTGCAAATCAATGGCCTCGCCAACCGCCACAGGATAAGAGTGTGTGTATTCTGCCAACGTAATGCCACTGACAGGGAGAGTTAACTCTGTTCACCCTCCAAGAAGGGCTCTAGTGTATGAGTGGCTGCCTATGTATTAGAAACAATGTTTTGGTCCGGCGCAGTGGCTCACGCCTGTAATCCCAGCACTTTGGGAGGCCAAGGCAGGTGGTTCACTTGCGATCAAGAGTTCAAGACCAGCCTGGTCAACATGGTGAAACTCTGTCTCTACTAAAAATACAAAAAATTAGCTGGACATGGTGGCAGGTGCCTATAATCCCTGCTAGTTGGGAGGCTGAGACAGGAGTATCGCTTGAACTAGGGAGGCAGAGGTTGCAGTAAGCTGAGATTGCGTCATTGCACTCCAGTCTGGGTGACAAGAGAGAAACCTGTCTCAAAAAAAAAAAAAAAAAAGAATTGATGTTCTAACCGGAATATAACCATGATACAGGCAAAAAACAGACTTTGATTTGGGAAATAAAAAAATAAAATAAAAAATATAAATAAAATATCTTGTGTAAATAAAAAAATATCTTGGCCAGGTGTGGTGGCTGACGCCTGTAATCCCAACACTTTGGGAGGCCAAGGTGGGGGGATCACCCAAGGTCAGGAATTTGAGACCATCCGGCCAACATGGTGAAACCTCGTCTCTACTAAAAATACAAAAATTAGCCAGGCATGGTGGTAGGGTGCCTGTAATCCCAGCTACTTGGGAGGCTGAGGCAGGAGAATCGCTTCAACCCAGGAGGCGAAGGCTGCAGTGAGCTGAGATCGCACCACTGCACTCCAGTCTGGGCGATACTCCATCTCAAAAAAAAAAAAAAAAAAAAAAAAAGTCTTACCTCTCAGGAATGATATGCATGGACTGCAGACCAACATCTCCCAACCTGATCATGGTCAGCTTGCTGGCAACTTCTCAGATTACTCAGTACATTTGGTGACACCCTTTGTAATAATTAAACTCCTTCCACTGGCACAAGAAACATGTCCACTGAGAATAGGAATTTCCTTTCTCTCTTTGCCCTCAAGACCTTCACCACCCAGGACAGTGAGAGGCTGTAAGTGCTAAGGGCACCAGGAGCAGAGCCAATGCCTGGTTAAATGACCTTAGGCAAATCACTGAACCTCACTGTTCTCAGATAGAAAATCTGCATAATAAAGTTGTGAGGATTAAAGGGTTAATATATTAAAAAGCACTTAGAACAGTATTATATGTATTTGCTTTTACTGACCAACATACAAAGGGCTAACTGCTATTCAATAATTCCACAATAATAATTATTATTTTTTTAATTGAGACAGAGTCTCACTCTGTCACCCAGGATGGAGTGCAATGGCATAGTCTTGGCTCACTGCAACCTATGCATCCCAGGTTCAAGCGATCCTCTCACCTCAGCCTCCCAAGTAGTTGCGACTATAGGCATGAACCACCACGCCTAGGTAGTTTTTGCTTTTTTAGTAGAGATAGGGTTTCACCATGTTGTCCAGGTGATTGACCTGGCTTGGCCTCCTAAAGTGCTGGGATTACAGGCACCAGCCACCGCACTCAGCCCAAAATAACTATTCTAACCTATCCCCTCCTCTCTACTTACCCCCACCATCCTTCACCTGCCTACCCACTCTACATCTGTTCATTTAGACTTCTACCTATTCCCATGCAGAAAGGGCCAGTTCAGCAACAGCAGGGATGCTGGCCGGTATGTTTAGAAACTCTTACCCGCAAGACTGACATGTTGATCCAGCTTAAACGTATAGCTAATGATTCATTCCACTTTTCCTTTTATAACAAGAGTTTTTTGCGTGCTGATTTTATCATGACGCTTGCTTTCTCTCTTCTCTTGTATTAAACATCTTTTCATCTTTGGCTCTGTCCCACCCCACTGGTGAAGTTTTTAAAAAAGAAACCCAGCCAACTAGCTCAGAGGCCTATGTATTTTGCTCTGGACTTCACACTGACAATATTATACACAGTCATGGCAGTGACTGTATTATACACGGTCATGGCAGTGATGGAGAACTGAAATCTAATGAAAAGAGATAAGAGGAACAGAGAGATAAAGGAACCCTTGAAAATCAGCCCCAATGTCTCACCCAGATCTGGGTGGCCTCAGAGCTTATTAATATAGACTGTGCCTCTCACCAAAGGGCATGCAATTTGCTTGCCGTCATTTCTTTAAAACTATTAGTCACTCTCACACCGATTTACCTTTAAACAAGGACATTCTGTAACCAGGGATCCACCTATGTGGCTTAGTCATCGGATCAGCCTCAAGGTCACCAACTGGAGTAACCTGATGAGAATTACCTCATTCACCCACTATAGAACAGTTCTATCACAGATCAATACAGGACGCCTCTGCACAACATCAACAAAGCCTTCTCAAGGGGGCACCCCACATGCATCAGAAACAAATTACACTCTGAAAGGCAGATGACACACCGAAGGCAGAAAGATCCTTCTGCAAAGCAAAGCCTTTGTTTAGTCTGAGAGGAGTGCCAATCCAACCTTGAAAAAAGGAGAAAAGGAAAAGAAAGAGAATCCCTGCCACAAAAACACAGTCTGCTTGGCACTCTTCTTGACATGACATTTCCCTTGCCTCTCCACTCGAACACGGGATGCATCTTTGGGGAAGAAAACAATGGAAGTGCAAGGACAAGGCATTGCATTGCTGAGAAGCAAGGCACAGAATTTCACAGGGCATTGGTGAAATCACTAATAATAAACATTCCAGAGTGCTTACTCTGTGTCAGTCCCTTAATTATTTCATGACTATGAACTGATTCCAGCTCTCCTGACAGCCCAGGGAAATGAGTTCTATTATTATTCCCATTGTACAGATGGGAATACCGAGGCACCAGAGGGTGGGTAAGGTACCTGAAGTCACAGCGATAAATGGCTGCAGCTGAGATTCGAACCCAAGGAGTTAGGTTCTAGAGTCACTACATTAAACTTCCTGGCTAAGAACAGCAACAGCAATAATGCAGAATGTTAGGTTTGTGCTGTGTTTTACAGTTTACAAATATTTGCACATGCTTTTCCCCTCTGCTTGGAATGACTGTCTCATGTATTTGCTTACGACTTTCTCTCCCAACAGAGCCTTCTACTGAAGGGTGTTCAATATCATGTTCGTGGAGTGAAGGGATGAATAACTGACTCTGATTAATCCTTGAATTGCTGTGGGAGATAGGCTGAGAACATATGACTAAACTTGTTTTCAGATAAGGAAAATGGGGTTTGGGAAAATCAAATGACTTGTCTAAGGTCATATTGCTTTAATGCTTTGGATATGAGCTCTTCGTAACTAAACCAGTGGTTTAAATTTTTTTTTTTTTTTTTTTTTCTGACACAGAGTCTCACTCTGTCACCCAGGCTGGAGAGCAGTGGCTCAATCTCGGCTCACTGCAACCTCTGCCTCCTGGGTTCAAATGATTCTCAGCCTCCCAGTAGCTGCGACTACAGGCGCGTGCCACCACACCTGGCTAATTTTTGTGTTTTTTGTAGAGACGGGGGTCTCACTGTCTTAGCCAGGATGGTCTCGATCTCCTGACCTCGTGATCTGCCCACCTTGGCCTCCCAAAGTGCTATGATTACAGGTGTGAACTACCATGCCCAGCCCCCCAAAAAATTATTTTTTAACCACAGGATCATACTAAAAAAAATATTTTGCATAGCCTCAGAATATCACAGAGCTGAAGGAGAAGCTGCCCTGGTCGAGAGAGGCTGAGGGCAGCCCACAGCCCTGAGGTTTATGGGGAGCCTATGGGGTTTGCAGAATGCAGGTTGGGGACCCATTACTGCACCAAGCAACACTACCAGGACACCTGACCCAGCCCTGAACCTCTGAGAGAGGGTGACCAACCACACCTTCAAGTCTCACCCGTATCCAACTCTGATCCACGGTGGGAAGGTAGAGGATTACCATTCCTTCTTTTGCCCTAGCAGAGGGACCTGTTCTTAGCCTCCCTGCTTGTGAATCTCTTTCTTGCTTTGGAGCTTTTCTGTATTTGTTCCTTTTTCAGCCCCGAGGACTGATCACTGGAAACAGGGCAACCTCTTGTGACCTGGTTTTTCATCACCAGCCAAGGCAGAAGAAGTCAAAGTGTGCTCAAGGGCTTTGCATGCTGCTCCCTAGGCCTGGACGCCTTTGAGTAAATCTGGGATTCTTCCAAGGGGCAGATTTCATTCCACAGCAGTGGAAAAGCTGCCCAGGGAGAGAGAACAATTTCGCAAGGCAGAGTACTGAAGTCGGACCTGCATCCTCACACTGCCAAATCAGAGGAGGCCGAAAGCTTTGAGTGTCCCAGAGCATCCGAGCTAGAAGGGGCTTCTAAGAGCCTTCAGTCCAGTCTCCTCACTGAACGAACAGGGAAATAGTATCCCCCTAACACAAAGTGACATGGTCAAAGCTACGCAGTGGCACAGCTAAAACTAGGGATTTCTGGGATCTTGCTCCTAAGCACCCAAAACTCTAAGGACAGGAACTAGGATGTGAACTACAGAAGTAGCTAAAGGACTTTCTGGTGATGTCAAAGGATGCAAGACAGCAACCTGCTCAAGCTGGGAATGAACTGATAGGTGCGTGCATCTAGTAAAACCATCTCTTAAGGCCTTCTGGGGGAAATCCCCACCACCAAGAACTACTTGAAGGCTTGTCAAGTGCTTTAAGACTCTATAAGGCAAGGCGCAACACTGAGAGACATTATAAAAAGATAACCTTTTTATATGCCTGAGTTGCTCTGGAACACCTGGCAGGTGAAGAGAAGAGAGAGAAGTGCCCAGGTTTCCAGCGGGCACTCTGCACAGCCCCTCGGTCATTAGCAACCACAATCTGCATTCACTCCAGTTCTTATTTATTCATTCATTAATATAAATCTAAATTACACTCTTCAAATAGCAGACAGCACTATGCTTCAGCCAGGGGAAAGAGAAACTATCACATGAAGAGACGTGTGGCTGCATTTTCATCTTCTCCCGCCCCTGTCACTTTGGTCTTGACAGCCTTAATTCACAGGCTTCACGGAGCCCTTCCCCGGCTCATCCCAAGGATCAGCAAACACGTGGCTATCTTAGTTTTTCACGCTGGGGGTCTCCCAAGAGGGAAAGTACGTAGCCTTCCACACCCCCAACTACTGTGGGCCTCTCCAAGGTGTTTGCAGCAGCTGAATACAATTCATGAGTAGGAAAGAGACACTAAGAAATGTCACAACTGTTGTGTCTAACACATTCAAAAGACAGTTGTCCCTCCATCCATGGAGGATCTGTTCCAAGATCCCAGTGGACGGCTAAAACCATGAATAGTACCTATAACTATCATGCTTTTTCATGTATATATACACCCATGATAGAGTTTAATTTATAAATAAGTCACAGTAGAGATTAATAACAAAAACTAATAATAATACAGAACAATCATAACATTATACTGTACTAAAAGTTATGTAAGCATGTGAATGTGATCTCTCTCTCAAAATATCTTACTGCATGTCAACTATTTTACCACATGGCACTCACCTGTTTTCATACCATACCTGACTATGGGTAACTGAAACAGCAGAAAGTGACACCAAAGGTATGTGGGGAACTACTGTATCAACCAGGGTAAGTTCACAGGAAAGTCAACACATTTATTTATTTATTTTTTTATTTTTTTGAGATGAAGTCTTGCTCTGTTGCCAGACTGGAGTGCAATGGCATAATCTCGGCTCCCTGCAGCCTCCGCTTCCCAGATTCAAGCGATTCTCCTGCCTCAGTCTCCTGAGTAGCTGGGACTACAGGTGCATGCCACCACGCCCAGCTAATTTTTGTATTTTTAGTAGAGATGGGGTTCCACCATATTGGCCAGGCTGGTCTCAATCTCTTGACCTCAGGTGATCCGCCTGCCTTGGCCTCCCAAAGTGCTGGGATTACAGGTGTGAGCCACTGTGCCTGGCCACTGAACACATTCTTTACAGAATGTGATGCATAAAATCATGGCAGGTCCACAAATGGCCTTTGGGAAGGACGGGACATTAAGTTTCTGAAATGAGAGATAAGCAAGACCCAGGAAGCTGACCTTTGGCCTCGGTGCTGCTCATTCCTTCCTACCGTCCCACAGCCACCACCAGTTCTCATTCTGTGGGGGAGGCGACATGTGGCAGGAACACCACTTTCTTTATAAAAAGTAATTTATGGTGCCTTTTCCCATGACAGGAAAACTGATAGTTTCCAGGCAAAAGTATTATTTCTAACTCTTTTCATCTGGGGATAAGACAAGTTCCCCCCATCTTCCGTGTGTATTTTTAAAAGAGTAAAAATTTTAAATGAACATCCTTGATCGTCTTGCACATATGCTAAAGGCAGGGCACATAAGACTTTTACAGGGAAGTACACCAAAAGACAAAGAACGATCAATTACATGTGAACTGAACTCCTAAATGTGCCTTGAACCAGGGCATACGTGAGAAATTTTATTCAGTAATTCTGTTTGCATGTGTTCTAACCACTACCATTTCAGCTATTTTCCAAAAAGAAAGAGTTTAAGCATGCCTAAGGCTCAGAGGAATTTAGATGTTTTCAAGCACCACTACTTGATGCTTTTAGAGCTTCATGCTTGAGTTAAAGATGAGCACTTAACAATGAACGCTAACCTCTGGGTTTAGGGCTAGAAGCCAAGGACTTCCCATAGGGTCACTAAAGATGCTGCTTGCTGGCTAGATTTGTCCTGGGAGTACGTAAGGGTCTTGCAACAAAAGTAACAGGGTGTCATTCTGAACCTAAAGACTCAATTGCAGCATGGGAAAACATAACAATATATAATAACATTATCGAGGATCCTTTTTCACTATCAAGTCTGAAGCACTGGAGATGATTAGAGGAACATCGGGGTACTGGATGGTGAGTGAGAAAATTCCAGTCCTGGGTGTGCCATCCTGACTAAGTCATAGCTCTTCTCTGCACCTCAGTTTCCAAATCTATAAAACAAGGGAGTTCGTGGATTTCTCAAGTCCCTCACAAGCTCCAAGTCTCTGATTCCACGCTCCTCGTCTTTCTCTTTGCCAGCAGGGACTGAGTGTGTGAGGAAGGTTGTGCCTTTGACCCCAGAGGAATGTGACAACAGCCTTCCTTGCATTGTTCCCACAGTAACCAGAGCCAGCTCTCCAGGCCGGCTGGCCAAGTTGTGGCCCAGGATCACACACAAGTGGGGGCTCTGCTTGGCGGACTCCGCCTCCAGGCCTCCCCCTTCCCCTAGGTCTTTATCTGCAGGTTGGGACCCTCCTGGGAACACAAGAATGAGCCTGCGATCCTTCCTAAATAACCTCTGGGGGCTTAAAATCCCAGGTGTAGCTATAATCATGTGAAACTCCTCCTAATGACAGCTAGAGGATTTGGATACATGTTAAATTCTCTGAGTCTATGACATTACGTCTAGGACGCTGTGGGGTGCTTGCAACCTACGGACAGCAGGTGTTTTCCAGGCACACAGGCGTGTTATGGCACTAGGATTCAAGTGAGGGTGAACATCTAAGATGAGAGCTGGAGTCAGCCACGATTTGTAACCATGCAGATCTGAGCAGCAGCGACAATGCAGGCTTTCCTCCTTGCCTGCAGCTTGCATCTGAGATCCTAATAAGGGAGGATCACTGGAAAGTATTACCATTATTTTTAGCTTTTCTAAGGGAGGGAGGAGTTTTTGAAAGGACAAAATGGAAAGGAATTTAGGGCAAGGGTGTGTGTAGGTGGCGAGGTGGTATGGAAGGAGGTCAGAAGATGAGGAGAAATAAGGACCTTCAGGACAGATAAGCAGCTTCCTTCTCCCTCCTTGATAAGATGATCGCAGCCAGGCTTCCTGGCTTAGAAACCACCACCAAGGTCTTCAGGTCCAGGTATCTAGAGACAAAGGAGTCTTCAGAAGGCAACAGTTTTTCTGGAGGGGCGCGGTGGTTCATGTCTATAATCCCAGTACTTTGGGAGGCCGCGGAGGGCGGATCACCTGAGGTCGGGAGTTTGAGGCCAGCCTGACTAACATGGAGAAACCCCGTCTATACTAAAAACACAAAATTAGCTGGGTGTGGTGGCTCATGCCTTTAATCACAGCTACTTGGGAGGCTGAGGCAGGAGAATCACTTGAACCCAAGAAGCAGGAGGTTTCCGTGAGCAGAGACAGTGCCATTGCACTCCAGCCTGGGCAACAAGAGCGAAACTCTGTCTCAAAAATAAATAAATAAAAATAAAGAAGGCAACAATTTTTCTAAAAGCAAACATATACTCTATGGTATGGGATTTTTTTTCAACTTCCATTCCTGAAACATAGCTGATGAGGCCACTCACAGAAGCTTCTTGAAAAAGAGTTTCATAATTCCCGTTTGATTTGAAGGTAGCTTTAACTTTCATTGTGCCCCCCCCCCCCAAATGTCCTCTTTGGTCTTACAGAGATCTTGAACATTCCAGATTAATAGGAGATGAATGAATTCTCCTTAAATGACTTTACTACGTTCACGTAGCAAAATGGTTTGAGTCCCGTGGCTTCTGGGGAGACAGTTGTATGGGCTAAGGACACAAGACATTTTGAAGAAGGATTTCTTGTCTTTCCTTTTTGGCTATAGACAGTAAAAAGTCTCCCGAGTGAGCTGAAAAGGCCACAGCATGTATGCTTCAATTCAGGGGCCTGGTAATCACTGGAACCACAGGTTCAAATACCACCTAGACTATAAGGGCCCTTATAAAACACAAACCCCTTCATCATCAACAAAACTATTTGCCTACTAGAATTTTTTAAAGCAAGGCTGCAAACTATTCAAGTAAACAATCTTGCGGCGTGGTTGACACAGACCGAGAGCTAACAAGAGAACACTGGAATTAGCTTCTCAATTTCAAAATAGGACCAAAAGGAGTTTGCGCTATAGGAGAAGAGTTGCTGCATTTTGTTTAATGGAACTAAATGTGTGCCCATTTAAATCATGAGCAGGTGGCACTTGGTAGCAAAGAAAGCCTGAAAATATTCACATTTAGTGAATGCAGTTGTATGTATAATTAGCTGAGATTTATTTTAAAGTACTCTAATCTTTTGTACTCTTTTCTACAATTCAAACTGGTAAGAAAGAGAGAGCAGCTTTTGAATTGATCATGAAAGCACAGCTATCATATTAGCTGTGAAGAAGTGAAAAACAGGGAGGATGTCGGAAGGTCTCTGATATATGTACATTAGCATCAGACCAAAGCAGAGGGCTTGCTTTCTTTCAGAACAGTGAGTTTGCTGTCGTTCCTGAGAAATGAGTGAGTGACACAGGGCCAGCCAGTAGAAGAGGAGATGGGAAGAATCGAAGGTGTAAATTTTAGAAGCATAAGGCTTTTTCATGGAAAATTCCAAACATGTACAAAAGACTCGCAATAGAACACCAAATTTCCATTACCCAGCACCAACAATTACAAATCATGGCTGATAATATCTTCAAGCAAATCCCAGAACTGTAATTTCATCCCTAAATATTTCATTAGGAACCATAGAATTTTTAAGCTCCCTCATTTTTCTGAGATCCTGAGAAGCCGAATGGCCCAGGGCCATGGTGTCTAACAGGGATGAGGCAGGGCTGGAGCCCACTTTTCACCTGGGGCCAGGTGTGCTCTCCTTCAGGCCCCACCCCCAACTCCCATCTCTCTTGTCCTTACCCCTCCCTTCAGGTGTTTTTAAGTGGACCCTGAGCCATAAAATTAACACAGAAAATGGGCATTATACTGGCTAGAAATCAGGAAGTCCTGAATTTTAATCTCAGCTTTGCCATTTTTCTGAGCCTTAATTTTCCTAACTATAAGTAGGGATGTGAAATTGCTACTACAAGATATAATTACTTCTGACATACTTATAAAAAAGGTTGACTTTCAACTTGTAACAGTTATTTTGAAGGTATTTTCATGGAGTTTGGTAAAAGCTGTTAGAAGCCATAAAGCTTAGACTATGAGCTGACTTCCGTGAGGTGAGATCTCCTATGTTAATGAGTGGCGGGGAGGCATACATAATTATTACGTAACTGTACCCTGAGAGCATTGCCACGCCAAGTTTATTTGTTTTTCACATAAAAATTTAGAACCAACTATTTCAACATGCTGAAGTGGAAGTTTCTATGAAAAACAAATGTTTCATACAATATAAATCAACATTTCCCAAGGAGGAAAAAGGCAGGCCCTCCCCCTGGGGAAGTTCTAGCATCTTTCAGAGAAAGAACAGGCAAGCCTCAAGGAAAGTGAAAAGGAAAAAGAAAGGTTCCCTCTCTTTGTCGTGGATTTGCCAAATCCCTGACTGAAGTGGACTTACAATAGAACACCAAATATTCTCACAAAAATATCCAAGCCTGGAAAAATAAGAAGCAAATAAAAGGTTTTGTTTAAGAGACTGAAATACACCATTCAATTGCACTCCTGCTCAAACGCACATAAAGTATTAGGGGAGATGATGGCAATGAGTCAAATAGAGTGTTTCAGAAATCCCATCCTAAATCAACCCAAAACCTTGAGATTTGGCTTTCAATGCACCTGCTTTCAAAAGCCAAACCAGAAGAAATCTTGTCTTTTTTTTTTTTTTTTCTGACGGAGTCTTACTCTGTCACCAGGCTGGAGTGCTATGGCATGATCTTGGCTCACTGCAACCTCCGCCTCCTGGGTTCAAGCGATTCTTCTGCCTCAGCCTCCTGAGTAGCTGGGACTACAGGCGCACGCCACCATGTCCAGCTAATTTTTGTATTTTTAGTAGGGACGGGGTTTCACCATGTTTGCCAGGATGGTGTCGATCGCTTGAACTCGTGATCCGCCTGTCTCAGCCTCCCAAAGTGCTAGGATTATAGGTATGAGCCACCGCGCCCAGCCGAAATCTTGTCATTTTTAACGTACACTGCCAGCAAATGCCTACCATGTGGAATCCTCATCACAAAACCTAAGTTGTACAGCAACCGTCAGAAAGAAGTGGTTGTGTGTGGGGTGGTCTACCTGCCTGTGTTAGTTTCCTGGGGTTGCAGTCACACAGTACCACAGACTGGGAGGTTTCAACAATAGCAATGTATTGTCATACAGTTCTGGAGGCTAGAAATCCAAGATCAAAGGGCCTGCAGGGGTGGTTCCTTCTAAGGGCTGTGAAGGAGAATCTGTTCATGCCCCTCTCCTAGCTTCTGGTGGTTTTCTGGATATCTTTGGTGTTTCTTGGCTTTGGGCAGCATAACTCCAATCTTTACATGGCATTCTCCCTCTAAGGCTATCTCTGAGCCCAAATTTTTCCTTTTTTTTTTTTTTTTTTTGAGATGGAGCCTCGCTCTGTCACCCAGGCTGGAGTACAGTGGCACGATCTCGGCTGTGTAACCTCCGCCTCCCAGGTTCAAGCGATTCTCTTGTCTCGGCCTCCTGAGTAGCTGGGATTACAGGGGCGCACCATCATGGCCGGCTAATTTTTGTATGTTTAGCAGAGACGGGGTTTCACCATGTTGGTTAGGCTAGTTTTGAACTCCTGACCTTGTGATCCACCCACCTTGGCCCCCCAAAGTGCTGGGATTATAGGCGTGAGCTACCACGCCCAGCCCAAATGTCCCCTTTTTATAAGGACATCGGTTGTATCAGATTGGAGCCCACTTTAATAACCTCATCTTACCTTGATCATAAGCAAAATCTCTTTCCAAATAAAGCCATTGTTCATGGATACTGGGGGGGTTCGAATGTCAACATTTTGGGGGGACACAGTTTAACACATATACCTCCTCATCCTCACCTACAGGCCTGTGCTGGGTAGTGATGGGATCCGTTCTGAGAAATGCATCTCCAGGTGATTTTATCATGTGACCATCGTGGAGTATACTCACACAAACCTAGATGGGACAGCCTACTACACACTGAGGCTAGATGGTACAATCGATTGCTCCCAGGCTACAAACCTACTGAATACTGCAGGCAAATGTAATACAATGGCGATTTTTTGTGCATTCAAATATATCTAAATATAGAAAAGGTACAGTCAAAATAAAGCTTAAAAGATACAATATGGTCCACCACGAACAAAGCTTGCAGGACTGGAAGGTGCTCTGGGTGAGTCAGTGAGTGTGTGGTGAGTGTGCGTGGGGGCCTAGGACCTCACTGCACACTACCACAGACTTTATAAACGCTGTATACTTAGGCTACACTTAATGTATTTTTAAAATTTCTTTCTTCACTAATAAATTAAACAGCTTACAGTAACTTTTTTACTTTATAAACACATTTTAAAAAACTTTTTGACTCTTGTAATAACACTTAGCTTAACACATCATCCATTTTTAAAGTTGTACAACAATATTTTCTTTTTTGATATCTTTATTCAATAATGGTTTTCTATTTTCATTTTTTTTTACATTTTAAACATTTAAAAAAAAAATACTAAGAAAGGTCAGGTGTGGTGGTGCATGTCTATAATCCCAGTGCTTTGGGAAGCTGAGGCAGGTGAATTGCTTGAGGTTAGGAGATCGAGACCAGCCTGACCAACACAGTAAACCCCATCTCTACTAAAAATACAAAAATTAGCTGGCGTGGTGGTTGGTGCCTGTAATCCCAGCTACTCAGGAGGCTGAGGCAGGAGAATGGCTTGAACCCAGGAGGTAGAGGTTGCAGTGAACAGAGATTGCACCACTGCACTCCAGCCTGGGTGACAAAGTGAGGTTGTCTCTAAATAAATTAAAAAATAGCAAATAAAATAAAATAAAATAAAATACTAAGAAACAAACACACATTACTCTAGGCCTACATCAGGTCAGGATCACCCATATCACCTCTAACTAGCAGGTCTTCAGGGGCAACAGCTTGCCTGGAACTGTCGTCTCCTATGACAACAGTGCCTTCTTCTGAAACACCTATGGAAGGACCTGCCTGAGGTTGGTTTGCATTCACTTTTTTTTTTTTTTTTAGTAAGTAGAAGGAATGCAGTCTAAAATAATGATAAAAAGTATAGTATAGTAAACGCGTAAACCAGTAACATAGTTGTTTATGATCATTATCAAGTATTATTTGCCAGACCTAATTGCATGCACTTACTTTTACATGACTGGGAGCACAGCAGGCTTGGAGCGTCACAGCAAACATGAGTCATGAGTTAGCACCAGGACGTTACAATGGCTACACCATTACTTGGCAATAACAATTCTTCAGCTTCATTATAAACTTATGGGACTATCATGATATATGTGATCCATTGTTGACCCAAACATCGTTATGGGGCACGTGGCTGCAAAAAGTGGTATGTGAGGGAAGCAGAACCAGTTTCCATATAGGTGTCTGTTGTCTCAGAGGATGCCACCGACGCCCTAGGTTGTCCACTACTGCTTAAAGGGCATATTCAAGAATAAGCATGCCAGCCTCGCTCATAAGTGGGAGCTGAACAATGAGAACATGTGGACACAGAGAGGGGAACGACAGGAGGGAGGGGACGAGGGGAGGGAACCCAGATGACAGGTTAATAGGTGCAGCAAACCGTCATGGCACATGTATAACTATGTAACAGACCTGCACATTCTACATGTGTATCCCAGAATTTAAAAATAAATAAGTAAATAAATAAAATAGAAATGAAGGCCAGGTATGGTGGCCCACGCCTATAATCCCAGCACTTTGGGTGGCTGAGGTGGGCGGATCATGAGGTCAAGAGATGGAGACCATCCTGACCATGGTCAAGAGAAACTCTGTCTCTACTAAAAATACAAAAATTAGCTGGGTGTGGTGGTGTGTGCCTGTAGTCCTAGCTACTTAGGAGAGGAGAAGGAGGCTGCAGTGAGCCAAGATCGCGGTCACTGCACTCCAGCCTGGTGGCAGAGTGACACTTAGTCTTAAAAAAAAAAAAAAAAAAAAAAAGAATCAGCACGCCATGCTTATGGACACACCCTAACAAGTGGACATTGGCTTTATAGTGACATCAAGGCTTCCCTCTGGCCTTCCCTCCTGCACCCTCTCAGCTCTGGTCACATGGCTATCACATAATCTGCATGTCAACACGGCCTCTTCCAACCACAGGCTCCTGTCAACTTTCCATCCTCTTCTGCATATTCAGCCCACATTTCTTCCTCCTTCTTTCATCCCTTATACATTTGGGCCAATCTGAGAAGGTATCTTAGAAAAGGGAATCAAAATACATTTTGATCTATTTCTATGGTAGGCATAAATATTAGGCCACAAGCGAAACCATGATGGTTACTGTTGACTATGCTCTTCTGTAGTTTTAAAAGTGCATCTCATGCATAATAGCTGCAGAATATAATTACTTAACAACCCTAATAAATAGCAAAATCAGAAAACTGAAGGTCAAAACTGTTAGGTAAGTCAGCCATGGACACAGAGCTAATAAATCACAGAGCCAAAATACTCATCTCTTCAAATGCCAAGTTCTACAGTTTTTTGTGACATATGCCATAGTCTGTATTAGATTATCAAAAAGGATCAAGTTTTTTCTTGACTATAAGCAATATGGTAGCAATAATATCACCTTATGTTTGTATTCCATATTTGAAAACATTTTCCAAAATGTTTTAACTTTAGGTCTTATTTCTCCTTATAAAAATCAACTGAGTTATTCCTAGCCCCATTTTACAGATGATAAATTAAGGCAGTGGTTATGCAACTTGTCTAAATAAACTAATGAGTTGACAGTGGACCCGAAGTTAGAATCACTGCATCCTAATTCAAAAACTAGTACAGCTTTTCAGAGGGGGTAATTCAACCTAACATCCTTAGAGACATAAAACTGGAGATAACGTAAATGAAGAATAAAAAGAAGAAACTTGGATAAGTTCCTACATATTTTACTGTAGGAAGAAGCCACATATATTTCTGTGATGGGTTTGCAGAATGGATCCCAGCGCTGTGAAGGAGGCCAGTCTAGACTGGCTCCCATTTCCCTTTGAACACGTAAAGGAAGCTATTCTAGGAAAGTCGTACAAGACTCGTGATTGGTGAAAACAGAGAATATATTTTCTAATTCATGACAGCTCCCAACATTCCCTTTGGTCTTTCACAACCTGAATTCATGAAAGAAGGCTTCCAGAAGGAAGCAGAATCTGAGCTAATGCTAAAGCAATAAACAGCTTGAGTGAAAGTGGGAAGAAACGTGTGCTAATATGGTCAAGAGAGACCATTGAGGTTGGAGGTATGTGTGAAGAGATAGAAGTGGGAGAGAAGGAGAGAGGAGGACACATTACGGAGGGTATCAAAGGTCCTGCTGAGTAATTTGAGTTGGTTCTGTAAAATCTGAGGGACTTCTGAAGATTTCTGAGCAGGGGAATGTTTTCGTCAGATGTGTACTGGGTCCACTGCTTCTAAGTGAGTGACTCTCACATCCACAAGTCGAGTCCTGACCTCTCTTTCCAAGGTGCAGATCGAGATGTGTTTTGCCAAGTGCCTGCTGCACATCTCTATGCGGCTATCCTGCTGCGGGGCTTCCAGCTGTGCATGTTAGATTCGACAGTCCCTAATGTTCTATGATTCTAGCGGAAGTTACAAGTCTGAAAATTTGACATTTCCCTTGAAAAGACTGAAAATAAACAAGGAACAGAGAAGTCATAGTCAAGAGGCAGAACAAAAGGAGGAGCATCTTTAAATTGAAAAATCGAGTCTCTGTCAGTCATTTCTCTCTGGCTGTGCTCAGGCTATGAGGCTGCTCAATGCACCTGTGTGTGTATAGGAAGGTGGCGTGCGCACAGCTGGATCTGTGTGGTGGGAGGCCACAGGAGGTACTGCTAAGGCACTCTCCAAGGACAAATGCTCTCAGTGACAACCCAGAATGGCTTTCTTGCCACTCTAAGATGCTACCTCACATGTGGAGGGGCTGGCTCTAGAAACAATTAAAGTCCAGAATAAGGATCCTAAATTGTTTAATATTTTAAATATTCCATGCCACTGTACCCAATTCACACTCATCTTTCTTTCTTTTTTTTTTTTGAGATGGAGTTTCACTCTTGTTGCCCAGGCTAGAGTGCAATGGCACGATCTCAGCTCACTGCAACCTCCGCCTCCTGGGTTCAAGTGATTCTTCTGCCTCAGCCTCCCGAGTAGCTCAGATTACAGGCACTCACCACCATGCCCAACTAATTTTGGTATTTTTAGTAGAGACAGGGTTTCAACATGTTGGTCAGGCTGATCTCGAACTCCTGACCTTGTGATCTGCCCACCTTGGCCTCCCAAAGTGCTGGGATTATAGGCGTGAGCCACCGTGCCCGGCCCACACTCATCTTTCTAACCAGCTCACTCTATGTCTAATGAGCAAGTCACCCCTGAATCTTTATGAGGCCATGTAGTGGGCAGTGCCCCCATAAAGACAGATAAAGAACTCAAGATACTCCCTTAACAGGAGTAAAGGTGTTTTTCTACTAAATTTTCCTTCTGCTGCTTCAAAAGGAACAATATTGTGCACACCGTTAGATTAGCAGAGAGGAGATGAAGTGGCACCCTCATTCACACAGTGTGTTTTGAGTAAGTTGTAATTTATCAGGTAAAGAAATTTCTCTCCTCTTTTCTGGACATAGCTTCCAACAGCAAAGATTAGAAGTGTAGGTGGGTTGCCACTCCACTCACCAAATTTACAAAAGATACTCACACTTTTCACACGTCTACCCCCATCTGCCCACATCCAGCATCTATCTTCGCCGTGACAGAAATAATTACTATCAGCTGTACTCTGCCTTGACTGGCGGAGCTGGCCAGAACGTTGTCTTACGGGGGTGTATCCCCTTGAAGTCTGTTTACCTGCTGGTCCACACCAAAGACATTCAACTGCACTCTGCACTTCCACATCCGTTTAACTTCTACTGACACTCATACTGAATTCTACTCCAGAGCAACTTGGCCTGGCCTCTTCCGTGTAAGGATGTGGCTGCTGTATGTATTTCCGATGACATTATAGCAAATCTTTAAAACCCCAGAGAACCAAAGAGCTTCGACTTCAGGAGCACTCCTTGTGGGCAATCACACAGATATCAGGACTTTCCAATCTTTTCAGAGACATTGTTCAAATCCCACTTTTGTGAACGGCTATTCACCTCTAGGATGGGGCCTCTCTATGTGGCTACCCTGCCACGGTCCTTCCAGCTGACCACTGGCAGCGCCGGGACACAACGTAAAGAAAACCGTGGTTTGGGTCTTATAAGATCACTGACAGCCAAGCATACATTCCATATACTGTATGACAAAGGCTATTTTGAACACTTATTAAAAATGTATAATATTCCATTTTTTTCTTTCTAGATTAAAGACTATCTCTTTCATGGTGCTATTTCACCCCAAAGCTCTCTAAAGTAGATCTTGCTTCCGTCCGGGCTTAGGAAACTCTTGATCCTCATGGAAGTCCTGCATGGCCTTCCAAGTGAGGGTCAGGTATCCTTTCAGGAGGTTTCCACCATATTTTGTATTTCCCTCTCACAGCACCTTTCTCGATGCATGGTAATTGACTAGATATGTTCTATCCACTCTCCCATAATAACTGTAATGTAGTGCCATGTGGGCAGGGGCCATTTTTATCTTATCCACCTTAGCGTCTTCAGAACGTTGCACTCTGCTTGGCACATAGTGGACTCTCAAAAATATTAGTTGACAGGCTGATTGAAAATAGAATCCACGGTTCTGAATAATGGCTATTTACTCACCCCAGTCCAGGATGGGTATATTGTCCATTACCACACGGGCCCTCGCCATGGCCCTCAGCTACTGCCTGGGACTGAATATCCCTACTAGGAATGTGTCACACTCCTAAATGAGACTGTGAGCTTTCTCTGCTTGAAGACAATCAGAAAACGAAAGATACTACAGCTTTCTCCTTCCAGAGAGCCAAGAGGCCTGAAAAAAATCTTAAAATAGGGAAAGCTTTGAAAGGCAGTATAGGCAAAGCCTAAAGCATTTAGGGTTGGGGGCAGTTATCCCTTTATACATAAACATCTTTGAAGGACAGGGGTACACTGTGAGTCTCCATCTTTATGGAGTGCTAGGCTAGCATATTTTAAAGAAGAGAATATCTTTTAAGACACAGATATTTGCAGCATAAATTTTAAGTAGATTAGGATATGTTTAGGCCACAACACACAATCGTTTAAAATGCTGTAACTGAAGAACAAAAATAATTTGGGGATCAGCTCCACACCAGAATAATGTACTACTAACAGTATGACAAGTGTTTCGTGGAAAAGATGATCCTGGCAAAATAATAACTTTTGTTTCAAGTCCATAGTAGATTTTTCCTGGTCATCTACTATGCGTTTAGCCCTGTGCTGAGATTTGTAGGGAACACGGAAGAAATCACTAACCTGGGCCAGAGCTCATTTCCTCCACCAATATCTAAACCCACCCAAGATGCACTACTGTCACATTTCCAAAATACAAATAAAATGCTGTCCCTCATATCTACAGCCTTTAATGACTCTCCATCACCGTGACCACAGTCTGAACAGGATATACAAGGTCCTACTCAATCCCATGCCGGCTCATCTGTCCTGTCTCAATCAGTGAAACTCCCCATCTCTCGTACTCTGGGACTCAGCCATGCTCTACTATAATTCCCCAGATTTCAAAGATTCTTCCACACTCATGCCTTTGAAAATGCTGCCCTTCCATGCTTAGAAGCACTTCCCAAGAACATGCTTCCTGTTCATTGTACATAATCCATCTCAAGCATCATCGCTGAGGTCTTTCCTACAAACACTCCTTCATCCTTGGTCCTGAAGTGATACTCTTTCCATCCCTTGCTTCCTGTGCTCCATTTATGAACACTGCCCTGAGCAGCTTGCTCTCTACAGGGCCCTGTGTGAGATGCTAGATGCACAACATCTCATAAATACATACAAAGGCCCTAAACTTTAGGCATTACTTACAGAGGAGAAGCTAGGCTCAGAAAAGTTCAGTAGCTCGGTTAAGTTCACACAGCCAATGAGCTCGAGGCTTTTGGCTACCAGGCCCTGGTTCACTTCTCCCAAACACACCAGCTAACAATGCTACCATGTGTCAAACCGGACACTAAGGCAGGCTCGCCCGAGATGCCCACCCAGAGCCCAGTGGTTCCTGCAATCTGAAAACCACACTGAAGAAAGTTTTGATATGAGACTGGCTGCCAAACAGACACCTCTGCAGGCCAGGGGTGTGGGTGTCCAAAACCAACTGGATGGCCACACTGTTCTGCAGTCTGTTTGCCTTCCAGCGCTTTCTGTCCCGCCTGGCATGCAGACAACGGTGTAGCATGTCCCAAACAACAGGACGCATAGGTTTCTCTAATTTATGGAGTCAGCCTAAACTCCTTTTGTTTATGACCACAACACACCAACTCTGTATGTTAGACGTTTCCAACAAGCATCAAAGCCTCAATTGTTACTGTCTTTTGTTTTGTTTTCCAGTTCTGCTAATGCAAGGGACAGCCTGTCCTGGTATTTATTACTAGAGTAATGTCAGATTTGGGGTTAGCTCATAAAATACCTCTCCAGTTTGGCTTTCTTTGCAAGAGATCAAAACATTATTATTTTTTTAATGGCACCATCAAAAAGAATCAACATGTAAACATGTTTCAATTGGCATTCTTTTTCCTCCTAGTGATTTCTCAATATTTGGAACCCCTTATTCTTCTCCTTTGCTTACAAATGATAAAATATTTCACTATTTTCTTCTAAGTCTTTTCTGAGACTCTTTTTCATATTTGCTGACCATTAGTGTTCTGTGTCATTTTTTGGTAATAATATTTTGGGGGAAAAACTACCCTAGTCATATTTGGTTTACCAGGTGTCTTGATTTGGAGGGACACTGAGGAAAATGAAGTGTATACTTTTAGCTCATTTCTTCTATTCCATTCTTCCACCTTCCTTCCTTTTCTCTCTTAGCAAAAGCCTTTACTACATATTCCTATAGCTTCTTAGTCTTTTCACTGGGTTGGCAAAAGAAAAATAGCATGAGATTAAAATACAATTGCTGCCTTCTTCCTTTACAGCACAGACTTCCCACTCATAAACTCCTGTCAATGCTGGTAAGAAAAATCAGACTACTATTTTATCGCTGCAGGAGAACTAACATAGCATGCTTTACCTCTTTGCAAATAATTCAGTCAGATCCAGCATTTCCAAAATGTTTTCTACTCATTATAAAAGCCCTACAAATGCCAAATGGACATTAAACAGGCTCCACCCCAAAGGCAGCCTCACTGTTAGTGGGGGAACATGAAAAACATCCCACTGAAAATAGGAACAATACAAGGATGTCTACCATCATCCCTGTTATGTAACACTGATCTGTTAGACTTAGCCAACTTAACTGCATAAGGCAAATAAATAAGGGATATAAAAATTATAAGAGGCAGTAAAATTACTATTATTTATAAATGTGACGATCTGAGCAAGTCAGTTGAACAACTTATTAATTAGAGAACTATGCAGGGTAACTGAAACGAAGTAATATACAAAAATCAATAATCTTTCTACAGGCCAACCAGTAAAAAGATATCCCATACTTAAACAGCAACAAAAACATAAAATGCCTAGGGATAAACTGACAGAAGAGGATATGCAAGATTTACATAAATAAAGGCCCGGGTGCGGTGGCTCAGGCCTATTGCCCCAGCAATTTGGGAGGACAAGGCAGACAGATCACTTGAGGTCAGGAGTTCAAGACCAGCCTGGCCAAACATGGTAAAACCTTATATCTACTAAAAATCCAAAAAAATTAGCTGGGTATGGTGATGGGTACCTGTAGTCACAGTTACTCGAGAAGCTAAGGCATAAGAATCGCTTGAACCTGGGAGGCAGAGGTTGCAGTGAGCCGAGATCGTGCCACTGCACTTTACCCTGGGCAACAGAGTTAGACTCCATTAAAAAAAAAAAAAAAAATCTACGTAAAGAAGAATGTTAAACAGTACTGAGGGACGGAGGAGGAGACAGGAAAGGTCTATCTTCTTCTTGAATAGAAAGTCAGTATCAAGGGAATAATTCTTTCTAAATTTGTCTATAAACATATGATGTTAAAAAATACCAATTACAAAGCTAACTCTGAAGTTCCTACGGAAAATAAATGGGAAAGAATGACCATAACAATGATATAAAAAGAAATAAGAGAGAAGAGTAACATACCAGATATTAGCAATATTATAAAGCCTTAGAAAGTAAAACAGCATGCATGGGCACAGGAATACTTAGCAAAATCAATAGAAAAGAGGTCGATCAAAATAAATACTGGATTTCAGTGAATGGTAAGGGTGGTACCGCATTTTAGTGGGAGAAAGGACTTCTAATAATTGGATGGTCACCTGAAAAAAAAAAGATTCCTAATTATCCTCCACTAAAATAAATAAAAACAAATTTATTAAAAGAGTGAATTGTGGCTGGTCACAGTGGCTCACACCTGTAATCCTAGCACTTTAGGAGGCTGACGCAGGAGGACTGCTTGAGCCCAAGAGTTCAAGGTTGCAGTGAGCTGTGATTGCACCACTGCACTCCAGCCTGGGTGACAGAGCGAGACCCTGTCTCAAAAAACAAACAAACAAAAAACACAGGTAAATTTTATGATATGTGAATTATATTTGAATAAAACCTATTTAATTTTTGTTCAGAGACAGGGTCTGGCCCTGTCACACAGGCTGGAGTGCAGCAGCACAATCATAACTCACTGCAGCCTCAAACTCCTGGGCTCAAGCAATCCATCCACCCCAGCCTCCCGAGTAGCTGGGCCCACAGGCATGCACCGCCATGTGTGGCAATTTTTTAAAATTATTTTCTTGTAGACACAGGGTCTCCCTATGTTGTTCAGGATGGTCTCTAACTCCTGGCCTCAATCGATCCTCTCACCTTGGCCTCCCAAAGTGCTGGAATTACAGGCATGAACCACTGTCCCTGGCCAAAACTATTATTTCAAATATACGAATAAAAAATATGGGACAATTTAAAAATTATAATTACTCAGTAGAAGAGACTTAGTTAAAAAAATTAAAAGCCAAAAAATAGACCTGAAAAATAAGACGACATAATTTTTTTAAAACCCTGAATGAAAAAAACAAAGTCAAAACACAAATGGAAAAATTTAAAAGAAAATAGCATAAGACAAAAGGACTAATCTTCTTTTGAGCTGTTACATGCTCCTAAAAAAAAAAATAAAATAAATTCACAGAATAAACCAAAAACGCAGCAGAAAAATGGGCAAGAAGCATGAATATACATTTCCCAGAAAAGAAAATAGGAACGGTTTTTAAACATATGAAAGTATATTCAACCACCACTATAATAACACAAACCCATATTAAAGCTACGAGAAGATAGTAGTTTTCACCTCTCAGATTGGCAAAGATCGTGAAGTTTAAAAACATCGTCTGTGTGCCAGCAGGAGCATACAACAGGACGAGTGCCAAATCGGAGGGCAATTTGGCAAGGTTTACCAAAATTAAAACTGCATATTCCTTTTGATCCAACAATTCCCCTTTAGTAATTTCTCCTCCAGCGATCCTTGCTGACATACAACATGCTATTTATAGAGAGTTGTTCACTGAAGCATTGTTCAGAGTAGCAAGTCATTGGAAACAACCAAAAAAAAAAAAAAAAAAAAAAAAAGTCTATCAATGTGGGACTGAATACGCTATGGCAAAATCATACAATAGAATACGATTTAGACATTAAATAAGAATAAGGCTGTTCTATGATCTGACAAGAAACATTTTCCAAGATACACCGTTAGGTGAAAAGAGGTGAAGGGTGGAATAGTGTGTAGGGTGTAAACACTGTTTTCCAAATCCCACATTTTTGCTTATATAATCATAAAATATCCTTAAAAGCACTTACAAGAGAATGATAATGGTACTTGCTTCTAGGTGAGAATTCAAGTGACTGAGACACAGAAATAAGAGAGACACTTATTTTTCATTGCACATCTATTGTACCTTTTGTATATCCAGCAACTCAAAACAATTTTAATGCTTCAAAAAGAAAGAAAAAAAAAAAACGAGCATGCCAAGGACACTGAAATATAAATGGAGCAAAGTATAAGGTCTAATTTTGGATAGCGTTGTTATTTTTAATATGTTTAAGAAAAAGAATAATAAAGTTTTTTAAACTCTCAAAATCGGCTGCCCAGGAAACTGAATTCAAATTTTCCTAAACAGAGGCATTCAGCTAAGCTTCCGGTACACGTCTGCCCCACCCTCCCATCACAGGAGATAGGACCATCTCCAAGATCAAGTGGATATTTCAATCCTCATAATTCATTCAAATTTGGCTTCTGCTGCAGCTGGAAATGTGCCAACAAGTGGGGTATGTTTAGATTTATCCTCAGGATGCAAAGAAAAAGATCGATTTTACTTATTTCTGCATAGCTGAATTCTTAGGTCTTCCAACGGTCATCAGTTAGGGTTAGAACAAAAACGGCTGTAAAAACGCCCTGACAAAGACTATAGTGACATTCCTTTAATATGCTTGTTCTAAAGGGGGCGGGGTGGAGAGAGAAGAGCAGAATCGGTCTGCAGGGCCCAGCTCCTCTTGGACACCTGTCTGGAAGGAGGTTAGAAGAGTGTGCAGGGTGATGGGTCAACAACCCTAAAACATCATGGACTCCAATGAACCTTTTCATTTTACCTCTCCCGCAGAGATTTTGGTAGCAAATCCCCAGGTTTTTCACCTCTCCTATCAAGCCCGACTTTTTTTTTCTTTTTTTTTTTGAGACAGACTTTCACTCTTGTCTCCCAGGCTGGAGTCCCGTGGTACGATCTTGGCTTACTGTAACCTCCACCTCCTGGGTTCAAGTGATTCTCCTGCCTCAGCCTCCTGGGTAGCTGGGATTACAGGTGCCTGCCACCAGGCCAGGCTAATTTTTTGTATTTTTAGTAGAGATGGGGTTTTGCCATGTTGGGTAGACTGGTCTGGAACTCCTGACCTTAGGTGATCCACCCACCTCGTCTTCCCAAAGTGCTGGGATTACAGGCATAAGCCAACATGCCCAGCCCAAGCACAACTTTTTTTATTTCCTTGGAGACACATTCATATCACAAAAGAGGTGGTCAAGCTTACTTTCCCCCGATGATGACCATTTTTAGCATCACGGCCAATTTTTCACTGTCCACCTGATGGACCAGAGCGCAAAGCTGGCTGAAATTCACAAGTAATTCCAACTTTATTTTAGTCAAACATATCAACCTTGCCTTTTCTACATGAAAAAACAACCTCCATCTTCCCTTCTTGTTTGTTCACAGAGGAGACAATGAGAGTGAGTAATTACTATGGTTTGTACGCAATGTAGAGAAACTATTAAAAAATAAATCAAAATAATTTTAAGAAATATTCTATAAAACTCAGGCTTTTTACCCAGATGGCCTTCAGAAAAATTCTTCTGAATCCCTGATACCTTGGGTATCCAGTATACAGCATATCTGACACATGAGATTGGAGGGTCCATGAGTTCATTCTGGGCCGTGTAGTCATGCCACAACACTCACTGCTATTTTCCAAGCTTGAGAATCATTTAATATTTTCCTAAAACTAACTGATTAATTGCAAAATGGTATGCTGAGCAATGATAACACTTTTGCAATTATGAGAGCTAAGTATTTCGGTTCAGACTCTACAATAACCTTCTGCCCACCCACCTCTTCACACACACATTTTGCTAAGTTTTGCTTTTCTTCATTGGTGAATAAAAATGGGACATTCATCAACAAGTTCTCATACAGCCATACTTTTCACTCCTTTCATTTAGCAAACATTGACCAAATATTTACTGTGTTTAAGGAAAGGGGTTACATTCTCAACACACTGTCTCACGAGTACATAGTTTAAAAGAAATGTGTTTCAAAAAATAATTTGAAAACCAAGTAAAACTCCGAAAGATCCCATCGAAAATGTGGACCAAAAAAAGGTAACTTCCTAGGGTCATTAGCGATTGTGTCATAAGGAGAACGCAGAATTTGATGTGGTCCCGGAAAAGAATATATAGAAATGCAGAGAGGGGCGGCAGGAGGAGGATCCCAGGTGAAAGAAACCAGACATGCAACAGAAGCAGAAAATCAAGGGAGCTTGAAGTATGAGAGGAACATGTATATAATTACGGGGGAGCCTGTGCTGCGGTGAGTAAGGTTAGGAAGGCAGGCTGCAACCAAGTTGCAACACTCCCTCAAGTCCCGGAAATTGTAAACAAGGAAGAAATGTGAGTATACACACTTAGATACAACCTACTTTTAAGAATAAGTAGGAAAAGAGACAAAAGAAGGAAGACACAAAGAAGAAATGATCAAAGTGGTAGAGGGTAAGAGAAAGTAAAGGCAGGCAAAGAGTGTTTGCAGAAATAAACAGGCTGGCACAGTGACTCATACCTGTAATCCCAGCACTTTGGGAGGCCGAGGGGGGCAGATCGTTTGAGCTCAGAGTTGGAGACCAGCCTGGGCAACACAGCAAAACCCTGTCTCTACAAAAAGTACACAAATTAGGCAGGGGTGGTGGTGGGTGCCTGTACTCCCAGCTATTTGGGAGGCTGAGGCGGGAAGATTGCTTGAGGTTGGGAGGCAGAGGTTGCAGTGAGCCCAGAGCACCACTGCACTCCAGCCTGGGCAATAGAGCTAGATCTTG
>PVKV010019508.1:0-42068 GCA_004027835.1 Alouatta palliata | reverse complement strand
GGGCTTTATTTATGAGTTTCCCTTGGGCTGCTGCCTTTTTCTCAGGGCTGCCTTACCCAGCGATGAGGCAGCCTAGTCACTGCCTGCAGAGGCTTTGCTGAGCTGGTGTGGGCTCCGCCCAGCTGCCGTGTGAACTTCCCTGCAGTCCAGTTTATACCGGTGTAGTTAGAACTGCCTCTGCAATGGCAAACTCCCTCCATAGTGGCAGAGTGCCTCAGTAATGGCGGACGCCCCTCCCCCACAGAGCTGGACCGTCCCGGGTTCAGCTGTGCTTGCTGTGAAACTCTCGATCCAGAGAGTTTCCAATGGCTGTTTTTTTGTGGGGGTGGGACCCGCTGAGCCTGATCACCTGGCTCTCTGCCTCAGAGCGTTTTTTTTTTTTTTTTTTTAAGTTGAATGGTCACTGTCTCCCAGGTGTTCCATACGTCTGTTGAAAAGGCGCCGGGATCTGTATGATTTCCCGTGTGGTGACCCACTGCGCCGGCTGAAACCGCGGGCGCTGGCGTTTTTTTGCCTGGGAAATCTCCTGGCCTGGCTGTCTGTTTCAGTCCCCTTTTTTAATCAAATGAATGGGCGGCTCTGCCTTCCCGGAGTTCCAGTTGCCAGCTAAAACGGCACCTGGACCCACGTATTTTGTATGGGGAACCGCTGCGCCGGGGCGCCGCTCCAAAGAGCGGCGGCGAAAACGGCCGCGCAGGCGAAAACAGCCGAGCCGGCGAAAACAGCTGCGCCGGCCAAACCAGCCGCTCCGGCCAAACCAGGTGCGCTGGCGACTTGTGGGGCTCCTCCCCCTGGGAATCTCCTGGTCTGTGGGCAATAAAAATCCGTCTGGGAATGTGGCGTCCACTCACCCTCCACGCTTTCACTGGGAGCCGCAATCCTCAGCTGCTCCTAATCGGCCATCTTGGATCTCTCTCGATATGTGTTATATTTTTATGGTAAGACTGGCGCCTGGATTTCTTCCAACTGCCAGCTAATAAGTGCTAATAAACTTTGAGAAATCATGAGAAAAAATGATCTTCCTAAAAAAGACAAATTGGGCCAGCTCACGCCTGTAATCCCAGCACTTTGGGAGGCTGAGGTAGGTGGATTGCTTGAGGTTAGAAGTTCGAGACCAGTCTGGGCAACGTGGCAAAACCCCATGTCTACCAAAAATACAAAAAATTAACCAGCTGTGGTGGTGCATGCCTGTGGTCCCAGCTACTCAGGAGGCTGAGGTCAGAGGATTGCTTGAGCCCAGGAGTTTGAAGTGAGCTGTGATCATCCCACTGCACTCCAGCCTAGGTGACAGAGCAAGACCCTATCTCAAAAAAAAAAAAAAAAAAAAAAAAATTGGACGAGTCTTCTTACAATAAGATAAACAAGGCCAGGTGTGGTGGCTCATACCTGTCATCCCAACACTTTGGGAGGCCGAGGTGAGAGGCCAGGAGTTGGAGACTAGCTTGGGCAACATGATGAAACCATGTCTCTACAAAAAATACAAAAATGAGCCAGGCATGGTGACACATGCTTGAAGGTTGCAGTGAGCTAAGATTATGTCACTATACTCCAGCTTGAGCAGCAGAGTGAAACCCTGGCTCAAAAAATAAAAGATAAACAAAGAGCTTTTTCTGTTGAATTGTTGTAAAATGTTCTTAATGAGTTTTGTGTTTGAAGTACACAGTCTTACAGTATTCCCTAAGTGATAAATGCCAGTGTCATGTGAGCATCTGGCTATTCAGGGTTATTCTATGCTGCTTTCCTTAATCTTTCATTTAATTTGAGTCTTCATACGTTCTTTTCCAGATAACAATAAGTATGAATTATGTTATTGGAACCCATGGATGGTTGCCTTATGACAGAAACATTTCTAATTACTTTACATTCATCAAGGATCAAACTGTGACAAATCCAAAGTAAGTAAATGAATATTTAAAGCAAAACAGCTATACCAGGTACCTTGTTGCCAGGAAAAAACAACTGGATTAATTGATTCATGTTATTCTGAAAGCAATGTTTTTTGTTTTTTTGAGAAGAGTGTCACTCTATCACCCAGGCTGGAGTGCAGTGGCGCAAGCTCGACTCACTGCAACCTCTGCCTCCCAGGCTGGAGTGATTCTCTGGCTAATTTTTTTTTTTTTTTAGTAGAGCTCAGGTTTCACCATGTTGGCTAGGCTGGTTTCAAACTCCTGACCTCAAATGATACGCCTACCTCGGCCTCCCAAAGTGCTGGGATTACAGGCATCAGCCACCCTTCCTGGCCCTGAAAGTAATGTTTTGAGATCAAACTGTCTCTTCTGCCTTCCTTCCTTCCTCTCTCCATTCCGTCCCCTCCCCAGCCTTCCCTTATTTTTAAGTTCTGTCCTGAATTTCTATTGGTTTAAATATAAACTTAATTTCCATAATATCAGTTATAGAAATAAAATTACATTAGGAATAATAGACTTCCTTGTAATTTCATTCTACCTTATTTAAAAATAAAATCTATGTATTTTGATCTTTAAAAGTTATGTTCTAACTTAAACCTGTGCCTCCCTTACACTGAGTTATCCTATTTGTTTGCTTATATTTTTTTCTAGTTAAATCACATTCATGACCAGGCACAGTGGCTCATGCCTGTAATCCCAGCACTTAGGAGGCTGAGGCATGTAGATCACCTGAGGTCAGGAGTTCAAGACCAGCCTGGCCAACATGGCAAAACCCTGTCTCTACTAAAAATACAAAAATTAGCCAGTCATGGTAGTGAGCACCTGTAATTCAAGCGACTTGGGAGGCTGAGACAGGAGAATCGCTTGAACCCAGGAGAGAGAGGTTACAGTGAGCCGAGATTATGCCATTGCACTACAGGCTGGACAACAGAGCGAGACTCTGTCTCAAAAAAACTAAAATTAAAATAAAATTTGAAAACCACATTCAGTCTTGAAGGTCACATTATACCATATATTTTAAAACTGTAATGATATAATTGTTATCCTATCTTTGTCTTTCTCAACTACAATACAACTCCCTAAGATTAGGGACAATGTCTTTTTTTCTTTCTGATCCCCATAGTACTATTATGTTTTGCAAGAAGCATAGTCTCAGCAAATTAATATTGAATAATAAAGTTTTATAGCTAGAGTATGAGAATTAGTGTGTATGTTTTCTGTATACACACTGAAGTGCAATCACTTGTCTTTCTGCAGAATCTAGATTGGCTAAGCTCATAGGTATTGCACTTAGAAGCTGATAAAACCAGCATGCTTGCTTTGGTTCGAACGGAGAACAGTCATAAGTGTTGTTAGATACACACTTATCTACCTGATTTATCTCCTTTGCATCACCTTGTGTAGTACATCCCTGGTTTAAGTTTATTTCTGATATTCCTAGTCCTGGCATATCCTGTCTTGCCTTTAAATTTTAAGACTGCCATTTACAAAATCGCCAGTTTTATTCAGTTGTCTTTAAAAACCAAGACTGAAGCTTTTTTTCACACTTCCACTGATTGCAACTATTGCAGCTTTTTTTGCTTAGAACTTAAGACTATTATGTATATTCTTATTTTATAAAAAATACTATAGTGAGATAACACATTTTCTGAAAGTTTGTCATTTATTAATAGACATTTCAAATAGGACATTTGGGACTAATTTTTTATTTCTTTTTTAGAGATGTTTAAAAAGAATAGTTCATATCAGTGTAAGTGATCTTTTAAGGAAAAGTCTAATATTTGTGTTCACAGAACTCAGCGCAGTATGAATGGTCCTTTTGCTCCTGGGCTAGAGATCACTTCTAAGCTATTTGTAGTATCACATGATGCAAAGTTGCTCTTCAGTGCTGGATACTGGGATAATAGCATTCAAGTGATGTCACTTACAAAAGGCAAAATTATCTCACACATCATCCGGCATATGGGTAAGCATTAACTTTTTTTCCAAGAACACTCCCCAACTTTTTTTTCTTAACTATAGAAGTAGTACATGCTCCTTGTAAAGACCACTAAATTTTACCTTTGAAGCTGAGTGAACTTTGTGATTGTGTAGGCTAGGAGTATCTCATGTATTTTGGATATAATAAAGCACCATATAAATTTAATACAGCTTCATAGTATCTGGAAAACGTTAGGCTAAGTTTTTTTTTTTATTGGGTGATAGAGGTAAGAATTTTAAGACAAAATGGTAGCAAACTCTGCTGTCATCAACTGCCCTATTACTATGTTAACAATTAAACATGAGAGTGATAAAATTCTTGAATGTAGTTTTAACTTGCTACTTCTTAGTGTCTCAGTCTTCAATATAAGAATAAAACACTGAGTAGATTTTTTTCTATAAACCTGTCAGGGAAGGAAAATGGAGTCTGCTGCCCATTCTGTACCAGTCAGTTCTAAGATATCACTTAGCTCAGCTGTTTATAGTTTAGGAAAAATATATTTTGTGTTGTGAATTTATAGTATAGTATGTATAGTTTTTCTAAGGATACATACTCTATAGGATAACAATTCCCAATGGGAATAGAAGGTGAATGGGGATGAGAAAGCAAAGAAGCACAAGAAAATTAACTGGGGATCTATCTCAAACTATCTAACCTCCTCCCAAGATTGTGGTAGTCATTCCTCGTACTGCATGTCTACTTCTCATGCTCAAAGAAGGGTGATTTCAAAGAAAGCTCTCCAAGGTGACTTTGACACTGCTGCTTTCCTGTGTCACTCCTCCCCAATGCTTTTCCAGTAATGCCTACAATCCTCCCTGTTGGTATATCTGCTTTAGGAATAGTTAGAACATTAACAAAAAGTGCTCTTCAAGTTCTATTCTAGCAAAACAAGGCATTTCATTTTATTTTATTCCTTTTCTTACAGATATTGTGACTTGCTTGGCTACAGATTACTGTGGAATACATTTGATTTCTGGTTCCAGAGATACTACATGTATGATATGGCAAATAACACAACAGGTAGTCAAATATTTAAATGTTCTTGGTTTAGATCAGAGATTCACCCTGAGAATACTAGCAAAATCTTCTGCTAAGACATCAAATTGTTTTCTGGCAGTGACTGAGCTCCTTTGTATTCTTTTTACCAACATTTTGTCCTGTCTGAATCACCACATTTTTTTCCTAGGTTTACTGTCTGATTCATTACTTATTCACTATTGCTTTCCAAAGATTCTTCCTTTTTACCTCTCCTAGGAAAACAGTAATTATTTTTATTGTCTTATTAGTATAGTAACATTTCTACTTTCTTTCTTGTGGGACTACTAGAAATTATAGATTTATAGTTTTCATCAACCTTATTGCATTCTTATAATAATATTGGTCCAGGAAGTATCATTTTTGTTAAATAGCTTCTGTATTCTTTTCTTATTTCAGATGGAGTCTCGCTCTGTCACCCAAGCTGGAGTGCAATGGCATGATCTGTGCTCACTGCAACCTCTGCCTCCCAGGTTCAAGCGATTCTCCTGCCTTAGCCTTCCATGTAGCTGGGATTACTGGCACGTGCCACCACACCTGGCTAATCTTTTTTTTCTTTGTATTTTTAGTAGAAATGGGGTTTCACCATGTTGGCCAGGCTGGTCTCAAACTCCTGACCTTCAGTGATATACCCACCTCTGCTTCCCAAAGTTCTGGGATTACAGGCGTGAGCCACCGTGCCCAGCCAGCTTCTATGTTTTCTACGTTGTCTTAATTAACAGGTTTTCTCCCACTCCGAATTTATAAAAAGTATCTAGAAATTTTCTTCCATGTAAAAAATCTAGCAGAGCATGGTGGCACATGCCTATAGTCCTAGCTGCAATACTTGGGAGGCTGAGTTAGGAGGATTGCTTGAGCCAGGGAAGCAGAGGCTGCAGTGAGCTGAGAACCTGCCACTGCACTCCAGCCTGAGTGAGAGAGCAAGATTCTGTCTCAAAACAATTTGTTTTCTTCTAATTTTTTTGTTTTATTTCTTATATTATAATCTTTAATTTATTGATAATTTATTTCTCTACATCGTATAAGGCTTTGTTTACTTCTAAATAGGAAGCCATTTATGTCAGCATAAATTATTAAGTAAGTCACCTTTACCCACTGAATTAGATCTTTTTCTAGACTCTTCATCGTTTGCACTTAAAGTGTAATTTCTCAGCTAATCTTATATAGGTATTTATTCTTACATATGAACTTATGTTTTAACCATACCCTCTTTTTTAAAAACTCCATTTTAGTCTTGCTGAAATTGTATTTAATTTATATGTTAATTTGGGTTGAGATTTGGGGTGTTTTGTTTTGTTTGAGACAAGGTCTCTGTCATCCATGCTGGAGTGCAGTGGCACAATTATGGCTCACTGTGGCCTTGACCTCCCAGGCCCAAGCGATCCTTGCTTCTCAGACTCCCAGGTAGCTGGGACTCCAGGCATGTACCACCACACCTGGCTAGTTTTTGTATTTTTAGAAGAGACAAAATGATTGTCTCTGCCACGCTACCCAGGCTGGTTTTGAACTCCTGTGCTCAAGCGATCTGCCCACCTCGGCCTCCCAATAAACTGGCATATTTTTAAAGCTGTTTATTTACAGAAATAGAAAGTGTCTTTCCATGTTTGTTTCAGGTCCTTTTTGTGCCCTTTGATAAAATTTCTTTCTAACTTTTTCATTTAGATCCCGTACCTTGTGATATTTACCTCTAATTATCATGTTTTTTATTACTATTTTTAGTGAGGTTTTAAAATCATTTTCACTTCTGATTATTGTTAGTATAAAGAAAAACTTTACAGTGATTTGACTGATTTCTGTACAATTATCTTATGTCCAATTACTTTGCCAAATCCTCTTATCAGCTCTCATGGTTATTAGTATTTCTTGGATTTTCTGAAAATAAGGTAGATAATACAATCATGGGATCTGAAAATAAAAGTGATTTGCTTTATCTTCTAATATACTAATTATTCCATTTTCTTACATTACATTATTAGCTAATACAATAAGGTAAGCAAAATTATAATGAGTATCCTCACCCTTTGTCTAATTTTGATGAAAATGCCTTCAGATTGTATAGTGTTTGCTGTTAGGTTTCACTAATTGTGTTTTTCACATTTAAGTATTTAGCTTCCTTCTATTATTTTTTTATTTTGGTAACTTTATAGTTTTAATTAAATTTTAAACTTGTAAAAAATTGGCAAAATATAGTATATTTTGTATCATGTGTCTTAGCAGTCTCTTTTAGTATCTCCATCTTACAACATCTTATTTTTTTAACCATTTGAAAGTTGGAGATACCATGTTCCTTTACCCCTAAACATGTCAATGTGTATTTTCTAAGATAAAGACAATCTTATACATAACCCTAGTGAAGTTATCAACATCAGAATGCTTAACATTTATACCATACCATTAGCTAATCCACAGTCTGTGTTCTAATTTTATATTTTCATAATGTTCTTTACAGCTCTTTTTCCCAGTTTATCTTAGTTTTTCTCTTTTTCTTGATAATAATGAATTATGTTGAGAAATTTCCTAGGTTTGAACCATCTTTGAATTTTTATAATAAACCCACATAATTTATGGTATATTGTATTGTTATTACACTTTACTGTTGTATCTTATTAGCTAGTACTTTAATAATTTCTCTACTCTTTTCCTTTTTTTTTTTTTTTTGTAAGACGGAATTTCACTCTTGTTGCCCAGGCTGGAGTACAATGGCGCGATCTCAGCTAACCACAACCGCCACCTCCCTGATTCAAGTGATTCTCCTGCCTCAGCCTTCAGAGTAGCTGGGATTACAGGCGCACGCCACCACACCCAGCTAATTTTGTATTTTTAGTAGAGACAGGGTTTCTCTGTGTTGCTCAGACTGGTCTTGAACTCTCAACCTCAGGTGATCCGCCCACCTCAGCCTCCCAAAGTGCTGGGATTAAAGGCTTGAGCCACTGCGCCCAGCCAATTTCTCTACTCTTAAGTAAAACAGATCTTTTTGTTGTATCTTTATCATGTTTTGTATGGGGATATGTAGTCTTTACCAAATAAATTCAGGAAGGGCTCCTCTTTCTCTAGAACTGGAATTACTTCAATAGTGTAGGAATTACCTGAGTTTTTTATAAGTTAAATATAGTGCACTAAGCACTCAGACTGTTATTCACAGGAAAAGACAAATTTGTCACAGGTAGCAGAATGTCAAGGGAAATTAATGCACACTGTATGGAACAGGTAGAATGTCTGGTCAGAGTTGTCTAGGATAATCACATATACAAACAGCAACTATTCAGATGAAACAAATAACATACAACCATTTGTATGCTAATGACAAAGCATGCTAAAGACATGAAGAAAGAATCTTCTGGATGATAACTCAAAGAGCAATTTTTTGCAATACAATTGTGTTGTTAGGAAAACATAAGAAAAACCGTTCAATAAAATGGAAGATAAAGATTAAATGATAAAATAGCATTATAAGATGAAAATGAAAGTCACAGAAGAATCAAACTGAGATTAAAACCAATACCATTACATATTCCATAAATATATATACCTACTGTGTACCCACAAATTTTTTTTTTGAGACGGAGTCTTGCCGTTGCCCAGGCTGGAATGCAGTGGTGTGATCTCAGCTCACTGCAACCTCCACCTCCCTGGTTCAAGTGATTCTTCTGCCTCATCCTCATGAGTAGCTGAGACTACAGGTATGCGCCACCACACCCAGCTAATTTTTTGTATTTTTAGTAGATATGGGATTTCACCATATTGGCCAGGCTGGTCTTGAACTCCTGACTTTGTGATCCACCTGCCTTGGCATTTCAAAGTGCTGGGATTACAGGTGTGAGCAACCACATCTGGCCTCACAAATGTTTTTTTAAAGGGCTGCAGTGAAGACCTATAAAAAATACCTTTACAAACATAAATAAACCTGAAGCAGAAACAAGAGAGAGATTTGATGTGGCTGCAAACCAAATTAGTGGCATGGAAAAAAAGATGTAATCAAAGTGAAAGCCAATGAAAAGATAACTTTAAAGCAGTTAGAGAAAGAATGATAGCTATAAAATCAAAGACAGTCAGCATAAAGGTAATTTATGTCCCTAAAGTAGCAATCCCAATAAACAGAAAAATTATTCAGCCAGACGTGGCAGCTCATGCCTGTAATCGCAGCACTTTGAGAGGCTGAAACTGAAGAATTGCTTGAGCCCAGGAATTCGAGACCAGCCTGGGCAACATGGCAAGACCCCTTATCTCTACAAAAAAAATGTTTTTTTAATTAGTCAGGCATGGTGGCACATGCCTGTGGTCCCAGCTATTCAGGGAGGCTGAGGTGGGAAGATCAGTTGAGTCCAGGAGGTTAAGGATACAGTAAGCCTGGGCAACAGAATGAGACCCTGTCTCAAAAAAATAGTTATTCAGAGATATAACACAAAAAGTTTATTTGAAGTTAAGGAAGAATAAATCTGTAGATTAAAAGAGGAAATAACATACTTGGAAAACTTAATCCAAGACTGTCAACATTGCTACAATTTAAGTTTTTGAGCTTCAAGATGGAGAATAATTCAGAAATCCAAGTGGAACTGTAAGAATAAGTACTATTATGAATTGACTAAGTGGTTGTAACTAGTTGCAATGTTTGTGATTAGAACATTTAAATGCAATATGAACCTTGTGAAAAACAGGAAACAATAAACCACCGTTACCTTTGCTTTTCTCTTTTATTATTAGGGAGGTGTTCCTGTGGGCTTAGCATCTAAACCTTTTCAGATTCTTTATGGACACACTGATGAGGTATTGAGCGTCGGCATCAGCACTGAGCTAGACATGGCAGTGTCAGGATCAAGGGTAAGATTTCACCTTTAAGAAATACTAATTATTTTATCTACAAATTTATTAGCAACATTTATAACTAAAAAGTTTTTCAGAGGAATTGATAAAAGTATTGAAATATTATACCATATTTGTATAGGACTTTGCAAAAGTAGAATAGACTTTGCAAAAGAAAGAAAAAACTGAATACTATTTTGGGATTTTATTGGTTTTATTATTTAAGGCAAGAGGGCATTCTCGGAAATAAAATACTATTTGAAATTTCAAGGTGGGAATTTTTCCTAAGGAACATATATTCTTGATGGAATAATCATTTTCTCAGTTCCTTTTCCACACTTCTTTATCTGGCCCATTCTACTTTTTTGCTGTTTTTTTTTCTTTGTCTTTTTCATTTTCTGGTATTTTCTGTGTGTAGGATGGAACTGTGATTATACATACCATTCAGAAAGGTCAGTACATGAGGACGTTACGACCACCTTGTGAAAGTTCTCTGTTCCCGACCATTCCCAATTTGGCTATATCTTGGGAAGGACATATTGTTATCTACTCCAGCATTGAAGAAAAGACCACCCTCAAGGTATATGACCTTTCATGCAATAGGGGTAGACTCCTAATAGCGTATTGTTCTCTCCCACATTATAGATGAGGTTTTTTGAAGATAGAACACCATTTTAAAGATGTTTTCATTCATCATTCAGTTGTTCGTTTCATAACATTAGAGGGACTAATTCCACAATCGTAGCCTCACACTAGTATTTTATTTTTGGGATTTCTGTTGACCTGTGTAATATATGATTTCAAAATAATTTCTGATTATATAGGATTTTATAAGCTTAAGTGGAAAGTGGAAATGATAGCTAACTGAAATTCCTTTTGCATAAGGCAGGGTATAAATAAGCCCTCAATTTTATGTTTGTTTCCTTTCAGTGACATCACTATTGATTGATTGATTGTGTGTATGTCTTACTCTCTTGCCCAGGCTGGAGTGCAATGGTGCAATCTCAGCTAATTGCAACCTCCACCTCCTGGGTTCAGGCAATTCTTCTGCCTCAGCCTCCCAAGTAGCTGGGACTACAGGCACACACCACAATGTCCAGCTAATTTTTGTATATTTGGTAGAGGTGGGGTTTCGCCGTGTTGGCCAGGCTGGTCTTAAATTCCTGACCTCAGGTGATCCGCCTGCCTTGGCCTCCCAAAGTGCTGGGATTATGGACGTGAGCCACCATGCTAGGCCTTATTTTTTATTTTTTTGAGATAGAGTCTCACTCTGTTGCTTAGGCTGGAGTGCAGTGATGCAATTATAGCTCCCTTTGGCCTCTAACTCTTGAGCTCAAGTGATCCTCCCACCTCAGCCCCCTCAGTAGCTGGGACTGCTGGCATGTGCAACCACACCTGACTAGTTTTTTTTTAATTTTTGGTAAAGCCGAGGTCTCCCTATGTTGCCTAGGCTGGTCTCAAACTCCTGGGCTCAAGCAGTCCTCCTGGTTTGGCCTCCCAATGCACTGGGATTACAGACATGAGCCACCATGCTCAGCCTAAGCTTTTTCAATATTAAGTAAGAATATTCGGGGGCCAGGTGTGGTGGCTCATGCCTGAGGCAGGTAGATCACCTGAGGTCAGGAGTTTGAGACCAGCCTGGCCAACATGGTGAAACCCCATCTCTACTAAAAATACAAAAATTAGCTGGGCATGGTGGTGTGCATCTATAATCCCAGCTACTCAGGAGGCTGAGGCAGGAGAATTGCTTGAACCCAGGAGATAGACATTGCAGTAAGTCAAGATCGTGCTGTCTCACTCTAGCCTGGGAGACAAGAGCAAGACCCGGTCTCCAAATAAATAAATAAATAAATAATTTTTTTCTTTTGTTTTGTTTTAAGAATGTAGGGTTTTGTGGAGGGCTGAATGAGATGTTAATTCTTCTTTGGGAGGAGTGAGAGTTCTCATTTAATATTTACTTGACAGTCTGATTTGAAATCACTTTAATAATATTGCCTATGTGCTTGGTCTTTAAATATAGCCATATTTTTATCCCAAAATTTTAAGCCAAATAATTATTCTGTTATAGTCAGAGTATTAATTGGTAATATAAAAACTCAGTTTTTATTTGAGATTGTTAAATTTTCCTCAATTTTTTACAGGATAGGAATGCATTACATCTGTTTTCTATAAATGGCAAGTATCTAGGGTCTCAAATTCTGAAGGAACAAGTATCAGATATATGTGTAATTGGAGAATACATTGTCACAGGAAGCTTACAAGGATTCCTGTCTATAAGAGATCTCCACAGGTAAGTAATAAAAATTAATGACGTATCACTTAAGAAAAGGTGGCAGTACTTCTAGTCTAGAGTGAAAATCAGGAATCTAAGATTTTTAATCTTTTGGTTTATCATTTATTATAAAAATTTTTCTTTTGGCAAGTTCAAAAATATTTGGAGAAGCTAAAATATTCCTGGACTCATAAATGAAATATATGTAGAAAATGTTACATTATGTATATTTTACCACAATTAAGAAGTTTTTCAAGCTGAGCATAGCATCTCCTACCTGTAATCCCAGCACTTTTGGAGATCACAGAGGGAGGAATGCTTGAGCCCAGGAGTTTTAAGACCAACCTGGGCACATAGCAAGACCTCATCTCTGCTAGGCATAAAAACTTTACAAATTAGCTGTTAGAAATAAAAGTTGGGAGCCACAAAGAAAATGATCACTCAAACAAAGAAATTCTCAAGGCAATTTTCTGCAGAAGGGTGCTGCCCATAAACCTGATTGCCAGGAGAGCGCCCAGAACAAAGGAGAGGAGGGCTTTTTATCCCTAACACATGAGGCTTCTACTACTGTGTCCAGTCTCCATTGGCTGGAGCTGGACTGCACAATCCAAACTAAACCTGATTGGCTAAAAGCTTAAAACTTTCCTAAATAGGTAAACACAATGGAGAACAAAGGAATGGAGGAAGTGCTTGCAAAAAGGCTAGGAAAGCAAGAACATGTCCAAATAAGGAAAGGAGTATATGCTGCAAGCTAGGACATGCATGCCCAGGCTGATCAGGAAACAAGTGGATCAGGCCTTTAGAAATTAAAAGACAAGGAGACAGAATATGCATATGCCTTATTTGACTTAATTGGCTTCCTTTTTGAGGAAGAGTTTCACTGTATCTATCATTAGCTGAGTATGGGGGCATGTGCCTGTGTTCCTAGCTACTTGGGAGGGTGAGCTAGGAGGATTTTTTGAGCCCAGGTTGAGGCTGCAGTAAGCTGTGATCATACCACTGCATTCTAGCCTGGACAACAGAGCAAGACCCTGTCTCAAAAAAAAAAAAATGTTTTAAATATGTAGAGCCAGAAAACAATGCTCATAGTAAGAAGTCTGAATTATGGATTTGGAAATTTGTCCAAATGATGGTTTGAATTTTTACAGACTTAAGGTTTTTTTTTAATTGTGGTAAGATAAACTAGAGTATATTTAACGTATTTATGCATGTGTGTATATAAAATTGGTGGGGAATCTGTTGTCATTTAATGAAGTGAAGGAGAGAGATATTGGAGTAGTGGATATGTGTTTTTGTTTTTGTTTTGTTTTTTGAGACCAGGTCTCTCTCTGTCACCCAGGCTGGAATGCAGTAGCACGATCTCAGCTCACTGCAGCCTGTTACCTCCAGGTTCAAGCAGTTCTCCTGCCTCAGCCTCCTGAGTAACTGGGAATATAGGCGTGCACCACCATGCTCAGCTAATTTTTGTATTTTTAGTAGAGATGGGGTTTCACCATGTTGGCCAGGCTGGTCTCTAGCTCCTGACCTCAAGTGATCTGACCACCTCAGCCTCCCAAAGTGCTAGGATAACAGGCATGAGCCACTGCGCTTGGCCCAAGATTTCTGGGCTTCTTACTCACCTCTCACTTATGAATCAACAAAGCAAAAAGCATTTAATGAGAGTGCATAGTTGTTCAATTCTGTGATGCTTACTCATGATAATGGTCTTCAAGGAGTTTAAGACTAGTTGGAGGCCAGACGTGGTGGCTTACGCCTGTAATCCCAACACTTTGGGAGGCCAAGGTGGGTGGATCATTTGAGGTCAGGAGTTCAAGACCCACCTATTCAACATAGTGAACCCTGGCTCTACTAAAAGTACAAAAAATAATCAGGTGTGGTGGTGGGCACCTGTAATCTCAGCTACTCAGGAGCCTGAGGCAGGAGAATCACTTGAACTCAGGAGGCGGAGGTTGCAGTGAGCTGAGCTGAGATCACTCCACTGTACTCCAGCCTAGGAGTACAGCCTAGATAGAGCAAGACTCCATCTCAAAAAAAAAAAAAAAAGACGAGTTGGGGAAATAGCAGTATTTGTGTACTGTTGTGAATGGTTTAAGAGCTAAATTATATGGTCCCAGTTACATGTGCAAGAAGAGTTTTAAAGACATTAAGGATTAGTGTGGATCTGAGTAATCAAAGGAATCTTGATGAAGGATTAGTAGGAATTGAAATGCAGATGAAAAGACAGGGGGCCCTTTTTTTGGAGACGGAAGTAGGCAAGACATGGGGAAATAAAACACAAAGATGCAGGAACAGCAATGAACATGGTATGTGCTACATTTCAGGGATAAGGCCAGAGCAAGGCTAAAACAAATGCCCACTAAGAGTCTAAGGCTCAGAGAACGGTGACTGGTACAGGAACTTTATTTCTACCTGTTTTAGGATAAACACTAAGGGTAAGAATCTAGTTAGTATCCATGTAGAATTCTATGTAATAGTTGTGTTCCTTACTTTGTCTCTCACCTTCCCTCTAATCTCTCAAAAGGGAACGTAAACACTATTTACCTTAGATAAATGATGAATGTAATAATAAGATGTAAGAAATGAAGAATAATAGAAGGGGTTGGAAAATTGAAAAAAGAGTAAGCTTCTCTAGAAAGTCAAGAAAATATTCTTATATTTTAGGTTCATGGTTGCTTTATTAATATTTTGTTTGATTATGGTTAGAAGAAAAATAGATGTCAAAAATAGAGAAAAGATCTATTTCTCAAGTATTTTAAGTAATTCTGTAAGTACGGGCCCTTGTGTGAGTCTGACTTTCTGGACCCAAGTTCCCACATCTGTAAAATTAGAATGTAGAACCAGATGAGTATTGTTATTTTCTAGATATAAAGTTCTGTGATTTCAGTATAAAACCATGTAATTATGTCTGTATTTTTCTTTCTCTTTTAGCTTGAATCTCAGCATCAACCCGTTAGCCATGCGATTGCCTATCCATTGTGTTTGTGTAACCAAAGAAAACAGCCATATTCTTGTAGGTTTAGAAGATGGCAAATTGATTGTAGTGGGTGTTGGCAAGCCAGCTGAGGTAAAGCCTAGCATCAGTAATTTCGTTTCTCATGCTGTTGGGGATTACTTTGGTTCGCTTTCATTTCAACTGATTCAGAAGTCACCATTTTGGATAAACAAATTAAAAACCAAATTTGATTTTTCAAAAGGCAGTAAATAAAAAGAGGATAAAGCTATTGTTCAAAAGTGATGTTTATGTTATAATTGAAAGCCTACCTTTGGCAATTCTATCTACCAATCTATGTGAATATGAAAATTATTTTATTCCAAATCTAGATTCAAGAACATGACTTAGATTTTCAATACATAAGAGCCTTTACAAAAGAATAAAATATAGGCTTAAACAATAAAACTATTTACTTTAATTTTAACAGATACCCACCATAACTATATATCAGTTGTTCTTTTGTAAAAGCAACCTTTTTTATTTGTAACTACAAATATCCCCATATATGTGCTTATTCTCAGTGAGTTTCCTATAGTTAAATTTACTTGCTAATGATTTATCAATTACTAGATATTCAGATATCATAAATCCCACTCTCACTCAGGAAAACTTAGTAGTTACACTCCAAGTTACTGATTCTTCCAAATAATTTATGTTATAACATAGTTAAATTCAGCATTATGCATTTTTTTTTAAGTCACTGTTGGTATTTTCTGAGAAGTCTAACAGTAGGGGATCTGTCGGGGTTATTTCAAGGGAAGAAATTACTATCACACAGTCAGTGGCTATAATAACCTGTTAAAGATCATAAAAAACCTGTTTCGTAAATATTTGAAATTTCTTTAGTCCTTATGCTTTTCTTTTTAGCGTATTATTTTAACAACAAAAAAAGTATCATTAAATTAATGTTACTGTGTCTGGGCATGGTTGTTCCACCTGTAATCCTAGCCCTTTGGGAGGCCAAGGCAGGCAGATCACCTGGGGTCAGGAGTTTGAGATCAGCCTGGCCAACGTGGTGAGACCCCATCTCTACTAAAAATATAAAAATTAGCTGGGTGTGTTGGCATACGCCTGTAATCTCAGCTACTCAGGAGGCTGAGGCAAGAGAATCACTTGAACCCAGGAACTGGAGGTTGCAGTGAGCCAAGATTGCACCACTGTACTCTAGCCTGGGTGACAGAGCAAGACTCTGTCTCAAAAAAAAATTAATTCCAGATCCAACAGTCTCTCAATGTCAGCAACTCTGTATCTCAGTGTTTCACTTATATTTAAAACATTTTAAGGATGTTTCCATTCAGTGCCAAGTTTCTTGATTACCATATTTCCCAAGTAAATACTGTCTTATCCTCTGTTAATGTGATGATGCACCAACTTTACTCTTTGATTGTATTTCACTTTCTGTGCTTCAGTCAATTGCCTTTCAAATTTGCTTACCCTTCTGTCACCTTAAGTAAGTTTGTCAGTTACTGAATTTTTTAATGCAATTACCATTATGTGCATGCATTTTCTTTTAAAAATTGATTGGCCAGCTGGGTGTGGTGGCTCATGCCTGTAATTCCAGCACTTTGGGAGGCCAAGGTGGGTGGATCACCTGAGGTCAGGAGTTCAAGACCAGCCTGGGCAACATGGCAAAACTCTGTCTCTACTAAAAATATAAAAATGAGCCGGGTATGGTAGCAGGTGCCTGTAATCCCAGCTACTTGGGAGGCTGAGGCATGAGAATCGCTTGAACCTGACGGAGGTTGCATAAGCCAAGATTGCACCACTGCACTCCAGCCTGGGGAACAGAACGAGACTCTGTCTCAAAAAAAAAAAAAAAAAAAACCACACACACAAAAAAAAGATTTAAAAAAATTGATTGGCCAAAGCACCTAAGCAGCTTCATTTTATAGGCTTAATGTTTTGTAATATTATTCTATTAGGGTGAAAATCCTATTTATAAATCAGATGGCAAGATAGTAGGGCTTCAGAAAATACATCTGCAAATGTAACTGCAAAACAAGCATGCCAAAGCCACTAGTACCTTTGAATGAGACTTACCTTTTATCACTTCAATAAATATACCCTAGAAAAGTGACCATTAGGCCAGGCGAAGTGGCTCACACCTGTAATCCCAGCACTTTGGGAGGCTGAGGCAGGTTCATGAGGTCAAGAGATCGAGACCATCCTGGCCAATATGGTGAAACCCTGTCTCTACTAAAAATACAAAAATTAGCTGGGTGTGGTGGTACGCACCTATAGTTCCAGCTACTTGGGAGGCAGAGACAGGAGAATCACTTCAACCTGGGAGGCAGAGGTTGCAGTGAGCCAAGATCACGTCACTGCACTCCAGCCTGACGTAAGAGCGAGACTCTGTCTCAAAAAAAAAAGAAAAGTGACCTTTAGAAAAGGGTGGCAACCCTGTCTAAAAAAAAAAAAAAGGTGGAATCACCATAAAAAAGTAGATTGCACTTGAGAAAGTAATTACAAGAAGCCGTAGGGTTTTTTTGCCCTACCTAGATGTTTAACCACTTAAAGGACATTTATTTATTCACTGATTTAATTAATATTTTTATACACTGGGAAGGATGATAGGTAATGCAAATTTAATGGTGAACAAAATGCAATTCCTGGCTTCCAGGGGCTTATGCTGTCCTTGTTTTCTACATTACTTTTTATCATTCTCTAGTTAATTAGTTTTTGAAAGTCTTATATCAAAGTATTTTAAAGTTACATTCTTTTCATCAAAACTTTCTTTTTTTTTCCCCCTTGAGACGGAGTCTCACTACATTGCCCAGGCTGGAATGCGGTGGCACAATCTCGGCTCACTACAACCTCAGCCTCCCTGGTTCAGGTGATTCTCCTGCCTCAGCCTCCCGAGTAGCTGAGACTACAGGCGCGCGCCACCACGCCCAGCTAATTTTTGTATTTTTAGTAGAGATGGGGTTTCACCATGTTGGCAGGATGGTCTCGATCTCTTGACCTCGTGATCTGCCTGCCTCGGCCTCCCAAAGTAATTTTTATAGTTTTAATAGAGATGGGGTTTCACCATGTTGACCAGACTGGTCTCAAACTGACCTTATGATCGGCCCACCTCAGCCTCCCAAAATGGTGGGATTACAGGCATTAGCCACCTCGCCTGGCTTTACTTTCTTATCCTTGCAATTGGCATTAACAGTACTGCAAATACAAGAAAATAAAATCTTCAAACCTACATGCCTTGTTAGCTAAATTAAGAATAATTTTGAGCCAGGCTAGTGGCTCACACCTGTAATCCCAGCACTTTGGGAGGCTGAGGTAGGAGGATTGCTTAAGCCCAGGAGTTCAAGACCAGCCTGGGCAATATAGTAAGCCCTCATCTCTACAAAAAATAAAAAATTAAAATTAATTAAAAATTAAAAAGAAATAGTTTTGAGAAGCTTATTTTGATGAAGTAATATATATTTTTAATAATTTATAAAATAAAAGAACCTGGTAATTTTGACATGACTGACCTATTAAATGTTTAAATGTACACATTAGCATTAGACCTTTCTCAAAGACAAAATAAACGTAAAAGTCTTTCATTATTATTATTGTTACTACTATGTGTGTGTGTGTGTGTGTGTGTGTGTATGAGAGAGAGAGACACAGATGTGATGCCTAGGCTGGAGTACAGTGGTGCCATCTAGGGTCACTGCAACCTCTGCCTTCAGGTTCAAGCAATTCTCATTCCTCAACCTCCGAAGTAGCTGTGATTACAGGTGGGGACCACTATGCTGGGCTAAATTTTGTACTTTTAGTAGAGACGGGAGATTGCTATTTTGACCAGGCTCTGGTCTCAAACTCCTGACCTCAAGTGATCTGCCCACCTCGGCCTCCCAAAATGCTGGGGTTACAGGCATGAGCCTCCATGCCTGGCTGTCTTTCTTTATTATTAATAACCTTTAAAATGCTAATAATTCTGCTAACAAAATTTGTTTCTTTTCACTCTTCAAAATCAGTGTCTTATATATCAATTTTATTTGTTTTTTCTTAATATTTATTCATTTCTTTGTATTACTTTACACAGATGCGTTCTGGTCAGCTTTCTCGAAAATTGTGGGGATCAAGCAAGCGGCTTAGCCAGATTTCAGCTGGAGAAACTGAATATAATACTCAAGATTCTAAGTGATTGTTATTCCATTTTCTATTATGATTACTGAAACCTGATTTATTGCTTTGTCACTTTAACCATATCTCTCAACTCTGCAATGTTGCAAGGCTTTTATCCCTGAAAATCATTTAGGATAACCACAATTTACTATGGTATATAAACTAATTCTTGGTCTATACTAAGATGGATTTGAGAAAATGTATTTGATTTGATTTGATTTGGTGGCCCATTCCTAAAGGTCATTGTATCCATTTTTAAAACAAAATTCTAAAATAAGAAAATTAGGTTCGATTTGGTTATTCCAAATGATAAAATTTAGGATTTTTCTAACAAAAGAGTACGTACAGATGATGGGACTGTTGAGAGAGATGGCTTTAAATACATTCTTAAGTAATCATTTTCCTATTTACTGACTACTATAATAAAAATATATCAATTTATTTATTGAACTCCTGATTGGGGATAATATTTTAAAGGTATCTGTTGCACACTTGGATTTTCAGAACTCAGTAAAAGTTACAGGTTTACATGGTAAGAATAAAATAAGAATATTGAAACTGGTACTTTAGCTCATTCTACTACTACTTAGCATCTTACTAACGAGAAGTTACTGAAATCTATTATTGTCCTTAAATAATAAAAACTGAGTAGAAAAAGAGGAACTAGAGATACATTTTACAGATGTATTTCCTTAATAATTTAATTAAGCAAAAGTGCTAATTGTGATTTTGACAGTTGGGTCTTTTAAGTAGCATTTGTAGCACAATTTACATTTGCAAAGTACAGAATTTCTTAACTCCTTCGCTAAGCAAATACTGTTTTACTCTAATAATTTTTTTAAAATTTCTATTTCGTGTTTTAGGATTATAGCTAATTTTATTATATAATGTTAAATGTTAAGTTATTCTTGATTACTAAGATCTTAAAGTAAAAGCCTGATTTATTTAATTTGGAATTCAAAGACATTGTTAAACCTAGGTTTTTATTGTAAGATTATCTTTTGATTTGGGTCAGAGAGGTTTTACAACTACCAGTGTTTTTAATCCAAGATTCCATGTATTTGAGGGAGCTTGTGAATCCCTATGAAATTGTGCAGAGATTTTATATGTTAAATGCATTTTCAGGATGGAATGGTTACATGGCTTTCTTTAAAGGGATCTGTGACCAGGGGGGGGAAAAAAAACTTTTAAAATCAAGTAACAATATTTTTTGTTCCACAAATCATAGATGTCCTTACATCCAATTGTCTTCTTAATTGAATCTTAGAGAAATTATTCCTTTGCAATTTCACTCTCCTGTTGACCACAGTATCCGGTGCCCTTTTCTTTAATAGTCTTTTGAGTGAGTTAAAAAAAAAAAAAAAAAAAAAAGTAAGAAATAAATGATTCTGTTTTGGGAAACTTTTGAATAGATTTGATTTGATGTGAGTCAGGCCTAGTAAAAAGCTATCGAAGAATTTTCTTTCTAATAAGTAAAAATATTCTGTTTTATTAAGGAAAAAATAGCTATATTTAAGGTAAATAACTCTGAAATAAACTGGGTACAGCAGTTGTAAAGTAGAACATATGTAAATGTAAAGGTGTCTTAAGACTTCAGGAATTTGTATTGAAAAAAGTCTCAAAATAAGCTCAATGCCAATAATTATACATAACTGAGACTGGCTTGTATTCATTTATTCTTTTTTTGGGGGGATGGGAGGCTTCAATCCAGTGCTTTACCCATGGTGCCACCATGGCTATCTTATTTTTTATCTTATAGTTTTTTAGGAGATTTCAAGTCAGCATAACTAACATGATTGATTTTTAGTTTTTAAAATATGATATTTTTTTGGAAACTTTCTGAACCAAAACCAAGTTTTATTTTGTTATTTATCCGGAGATTTTGATTTAAAAATGCCTTCTTTATTTTTAAGTTTACTTAATATTGGATTTGAAAATGATTTTGGATGCTTATGTTTTCTAAAATTTAAAAAAAAATGCCTAAATATTTTACTATACTGCTTTTTAGATGGTAGAAATAAACAAGCAGTTTTTACTTTATAGTACAAATAAGTTTTGTTCACAATATAATAGATATCCTATCTAGACTAATACTAAATATACAAGGTAGTGGAATTATTCCTTAAATTGCTTTTTTCCAAAAAGTAAAAACCAAAAATGTAGAATTTAAAGAAAAATATTTGAGAATACTAGCAACAGTCTATAGAATGGAACTTAAATATTATCTATTAAAAGAAGAAAACAGAACTATGAGCTGAATAATAAATTACTCATTTAAAGAGTATAGCCTACTGAATTACTAGATAAAATAATTGGAAAGAAGTACTTTTGAGATGTTATCCATAGAAATTAATTATAATGGCCGGGCACGGTGGCTCACGCCTGTAATCCCAGCACTTTGGGAGGCCAAGGGGGGCGGATCACGAGGTCAAGAGATCGAGACCATCCTGGCCAACATGGTGAAACCCCGTCTCTACTAAAAATACAAAAAAAATTAACTGAGCGTGGTGGCGCGCGCCTGTAGTCCCAGCTACTCGGGAGGCTGAGGCAGGAGAATTGCTTGAACCCGGGCGGCAGAGGTTGCAGTGAGCCGAGGTCGCGCCACTGCACTCCAGCCTAGCGCCTGGTGACAGAGTGAGACTCTGTCTCAAAAAAAAAAAAGAAATTAATTATAATATAATGAGAGAAATGAACAGTATCGTTAGAATGAAATAACAGGTGGACACTTCAGTTAGTGAATATAGTATGTCAGTTTGACTTACAGAGTCTGTTATCTTTGCACAACTTTTAATCTGTTTTTGTTTCTTGATACTCTTGATGATGAAAATAAAAATCTCAGCATCCTGGTGATAGGAAGAGATTTATACCAAGATAATTATTTTGCTTTTGGAAAATGAGATCAAGTATTAAAACATATAATAGCTGTGCACACTTACAGAATAAAGAAGCTTTATAAAATTTTTTTACAACTGTTTTCAATCAGTATTTTGTCATTACTCAGATAAAATTGAAAGAGAGAAGGAAAAATAGATCAGAGCTTAAGAATCAGGAAAGTGTATAAAAATGAAGGTTGGCTAGTTGGTTTAGTCTTTCTTTTTAGCCTGTGAAGCTCGTTATTAAGAAGTTAATACAAAATGAAAATCTATTAACTTTTTTTAGGTCACAGTGCAGTGCATCCTTTTGCAGAAGAAAAAATACCAAGTGTTCGTTCTGTCATTAGCAAGGAACACCAGTGAGGTTTCTTTTTCTTCTCTATTTAGGGCATATCAGAATTATCCTTCAGAGTACTCATATTGAAATCAGGTTTATGCTTCTGAAAAGAAGTGTGCTCTCAATTAGAATTTATATTTGAAGGTTGAATCTTAATCTAAGACTTTTTGTTGTTGTTGTTTAATCTAAGACATTTTATATTTTGTGTGAAAAGGAGTGGAGTGGGCAGAGAAAACTGTTAACTTGGATACCAGATTTTTATTTAATGATGATAGAGATATGACCTTTGCATTTATGTATATTTTGTATTGTTACTATTAAAGAGGTCACTGAGGAAATCTTGTAATTGAACTTAAGGAAGTTAGCTCCTTTTGTATATTTATATTTTTAAAATGAGTAGCATTATTCTTTACCACTTTGCAGTGAAAAGATGCAAGTCCTAGGACTACATTAAATAGAAATATTATATTATTAAATAATATATAATATGTAATATCATGGGTGTCTGTGTTGGGGATGTGTGTAAGGACTAGTCTTTTCAAATATATATATTTAAACCTGTCTTCTATAAACAGGTTCTTGAACCTATCTTTAGGATACAGTTTTTGACTGGGATATAAGAAATTAAACATGGGCCGGGCGTGGTGATTCACGCCTGTCGTCCCAGCACTTTGGGAGGCCGAGGCGGGCAGATCACAAGGTCAAGAGATCCAGGCCATACGGGCCAACATGGTGAAACCCCATCTCTACTAAAAACAAAAACAAAAATTAGCTGGGTGTGTTGGCGTGTGCCTGTAGTCCCAGCTACTTGGGAAGTTGAGGCAGGAGAATCGCGTGAACCCGGGAGGTGGAAGTTGCAGTGAGCCAAGATTGCCCCACTGCACTCCAGCCTGGTGACAGAACAAGACTCCATCTCAAAAAAAAAAAAGAAAAAAAGAAACATGTTTTTCTGTTTCCTTTTTTTTGTTTTCATCATCAGCCATACTCATGGCTTACCCTACGCATTGTTCCTCTCATCAGCTGAAACTGTTCCTCCCCAAAAAATGAGCAATCTTAAACATTTTTATCACTCTTAAAAAAATCCATTCTCAATATTCTTTTTGCTGAATTTGTATATTGTGCATACTCAACATATTATTTGTTTTAAACTTGATTCCATCCAGAGCATTTTTCTGTAGAGTTTTCCTGTATTTATCGCAGTTGTGTGTTATTTTTCTTGATAACATTAGACAATGATATAGTATTATCAGTTATCATTTTAATATGATTTAAAATGTGGACCACAGCCTGCCTTCTTTAATTTAAATCTAGGCCAAGCATAGTGGCTCACACCTATAATCCCAGCACTTTGGAAGGCTGAAGCAGGAGGATTACTTGAGCCTAGGAGCTCAAGTCCATCCTGGACAACATAGTGGGCCCCCACCTCTACAAGACATTTAAAAATTAGCCATGCATGGTGGCACATGCCTGTAGTCCTAGCTACTTGGGAGGCTGAGGTGAGGGGATCACTTGAGCCTAGAGGTCAAGGCTGCAGGGAGCTCTCATTGCACGACTGCACTTCATCCTAGGTGACAGAGACCCTGTCTCCAAAAAACATTTTTTAAAATTTAAATCTAGCAGTTTCTAGGCCAGTGGTTTTTTGTTTTGTTTTGTTTTCAAATCCTCAAAATAGTCTTTATTCTACATTTTTAGTACAAAAATTCTACAAGTTAAGTGCACCACATTGGAGAGAGAAGCATACAATGCTGAACTTCCGTAACAGTGAGTGATACAGTCAAATATCACATGTACAGAACACACAATTTAGATGAACTGAAATTATAAAATCCAATTTCAGAAAACAAAAATCAAAACATTAAGGATTCCTGAAATATTCTTAACCCTAATAAGATTTCACTGGACTCGAGTCATTTGTTCACAGTGCAATCTGCGTGATATCTTTGTGCAAACATAGCTTAGTTTTTCTGGCACCAAAGCAAATTTGGGTTAGGTTGGTGCAGGCAGAGACAACCTATGAGGAGGGCCCAAAAGGCACCCTCTACTTTTGCCTGAGGAAATGTGAAAGCAGATCTGTGCTTGAGGCACAGAGGGAGTTTCAGAGGATCCTTGTGAAAGACTAGTTGAAAGATGACAAGAGGGGAGAAGTTCGAGGAAAGGAGGAAATTAGTCTGACTGGCTTTCTGTCCTCCACCGTTGATTCAATGGAGACTGGCAGGAGGAACTGGAAGACTAAGGGTTGGAGATGGGATGGGTGGGGCAAGGGATGGAAAGGAAGATGGGGACAACTAATGGGTTCCATTTATAACAAGTAATATAAATCGAAGAGTTAAAGGAGATTAGAGGCCAATCAGAATAATTTGACAACTTTAATTCTTAGGAAGATAAAGTTCCCTCCAAACCTATTTTGATGTTTTATTACAAGAAGCAAAGACCAGTATGGTACAGTATTACTCCAGAGAAATTAAAGGAAGATCCTTAGGGTGGCTTCACCCACATTTATTTTATGAATGGATACCTCCCCTACCTCAAAATGCTTTAAGGAGGTACTGCTACCATTACATGGTTCTTTATTAAATTTGAAAAATGCCTGAAAGTTTGGATACCAGAAAGGCACCCCAAAAACATGTGTCTAAACTGCAACTTCAGGTTAATATGACTAAAGCAGTTACATTGTGAGAGGTGTTGAAGGTATATGATGTTTCCTGACACAAAAGTGGCCTTGGTTCCTCAGCAGATGGTGTAGCCACCATATGAACCACCCATGAAGAAGTTCCCCTTCTGCTGAGTTATAAGGCTGTTGGCTCCCTGCATGACTGCAAGTTGGGCAGCATTGGGAGGGCATCCAGGAGGTGGAAGAGATATTGCCAGTGGTAGCCCAGCTCCAAATCTGTCATCTGCATCATACCCCCCTTCCACCAGCACTGTAGAGCCAGCTGGATAGGTGGGACCCACTGGATAATAAGCCATGGGGATTGTGGAACCTAAAGGCCCAACAGCCACGGACTGGACCATGGGAAGATACAGAGAGGCTCCAGGAAATGCAACCAACATGGTGGGGACTCTGGGTGCACAGTGCTCAGATCATAGAGCTCTGAGTAGGCAGGTGGAGCATCAATATAGGGTGGAGCCTGAGGCATATGCAAGGTCTGAGGGCATACTGGATTTCCAGGAGGCTGCACAGGGTAGGTTAGCTGTTCATGGTGGCTGCAGGTTCGCTTCATCTTGACATTGCCAGGCCAGTGGTTCTTAATGGACATTGCAGATCAGACATGTCTATGGAGTTTTTAAATATACAGATATCTAGACACTGCTTTGGACTTCCTGAATCTCTATACTTTATATTCTTAGTATTAAAAATTATGTATCAGGATTATTTTATATCATAAAATATTTTCCTGTATAGAAATTTGTTCATTTATCTTTATAAACCCTATCCAATATTCAGACTTACTTGAAAATAGGCTTAATCCTTATCCCCTAGAGGCATTTTGTCTAAAATGTTTGAAATGGCTTTATTATCTTTGTTTTGCCTGCCACAGAAACAACCAAATTTCCTTTCTTTTTTTTTTTGAGACAAAGTCTTAGTCTGTCACCAGGCTGTAGTGCAGTGGCGCAATCTTGGGTCATTGCAACCTCCGCCTCCTGGATTCAAGCGATTCTCCTGCATCAGACTTCCCAGTAGCAGGGATTACAGGTGCGTGCCACCCCACCCAGCTAATTCTTGTATTTTTAGTAGAGACAGGGTTTCACCATATTGGCCAGGATGGTCTCAATCTCCCAATCTCATGATCCGCCACCTCGGCCTCCCAAAGTGCTGGGATTATAGGCGGGGCCCTCAGTTGCATTATCTTTGTCTTGAACTCTCTTGAGACAATTCACATTTGTAAATCGTAACTAATATTTGCCTCCAGAAAAGTACGTCTGTTTGCTAATATTAGTTCCTAGTGGCTATCAGTGAATGTTTTGCAAACTTGAATTAGGTAACATTTTAAAGAATAAAAAACATGACTGACATGCTAAATTTAAAACCTAAAAGTAGATCTCTTATAGCCTTGAAGCTTGTAATCAGTAGAATTTTCCTAACTAAAAATGCCTGTAATCCCATCACTTTGGGAGGCCCGGCAGGCGGATCACCTGAGGTTGGGAGTTCGAGACCAGCCTGACCAACATGGAGAAATTTCATCTCTAAATTAAAAAAAAAAAAAAAAAGCATTGGATGAATTATTTACTACTTCCAGTGACTTTTGCAGGTACAGCTTCTGTATGGAAATAATCTTTAATTTTTTATAGGTATAACAGAATAAAGTATTAACATTTAAGATATTTAATTTTAAATAGGAAATGATTTCATTTTTTGTGTTAAGAAATGTAAGTATAGAGTATAGGAGTTATGTGATTTTCTTCTGTATAAAAATCTCATTTAATAGTGGCTGTATTATCAGATACTTACCTGATTATAGTAATTCATCAGACACATCTCCTTCCTTCAGTGATTATCTCATTTGCATTTGCCACATGTGGGTGATTTCCAAACACATTGCAGGATTTGGACCTGTAAACCAGTGGCTTTAGTGATAAATAAAAGGACACATTCAATAATATTTACCTTTGTCTTAATGCCCATATCTTATGAATTGAAAATGCTGAAGAAAAAGAATAAATAGAAAGCTACTAATTCAACATTTGTTTTTCATGGTACGTTTTTCATGTTTCCTTGGAAACTTATATTTTGCAAATGTAACAATAATAGTAATAACACAACTTTATCATTTAAAAAATTACTCATTCATTTTTCAAACTTGACTGTTGGCCAGGCATGGTGGCTCACACCTGTAATCCCAGCACTTTGGGAGGCCAAGGCAGGTGGATCACGAGGTCAGGATATCAAGACCATCCAGGCCAACATGGTGAAACCCCGTCTCTACTAAAAATACAAAAAAATTAGCTGGACGTGGCAGCGCACACCTGTAGTCCCAGCAACTTGGGAGGCTGAGGCAGGAGAATTGCTTGAACCCGGGAGGTGGAGATTGCAGTGAGCTGAGATTGTACCACTGCACTACAGCCTGGGCGACAGTGCAAAACTCCGTCTCAAAAAAAAAAAAAAAACTTGACTGTTAGTGGAGGGGTGTATGTGTGTCTGTATGTGTGTGTGTTTCCACATATATGATGGCTGTCTCATTATTTAAATTAATTTATAATTATTTTTTAGTGTATAGAGTGATTAGCTGCTTGTAATGCTGTTACAATGTAGCATTGTAATGTAAGATGAAGAAAAATTAGGATTTAGGTGGGATTTTTAAAAATTATCAATTAAAAATAAACTACTTTTAAAAAGAAGTCTTATTCCAATTGGACCTTTAAAATTTTTATTTTGGTAATAACATATTTCGACTTAAGATGTATTAAAGCTAGCAGTTCTCTGGTAATCAGTGTACTAGTCAACATTAAAATGCTATTTTGGGTTGTCTTCTTTTGATAATATTTTCTGACACTAAGCAACGTGTTTTACAGTGGGCTGAACATACAAATTCATAAATGCTTCTCTTTATTTTGAAGGAAAAATACTTGTCTGTATTAGATATAATTATTTTGCTCTTCAGAATATTAAAGTTATATTAATCAGTAAACACTTTTTAAGAAGTCGTTCTGATAGGATGGTATCAGTAGTCAGACTTAATTGAAAAACTGTCAGCCTCTTGTTTTTTGTATAGGGATTAAAGAGAATATTTTTTCCTTTGGAATTTTGATTGTTTTTCTCAGATGGCTTTTTAATGATTTAATTATAATTTTCTATTTTTCTTCCAGAATTATGGCATATTATAGTAGATCTTACTATTAAAGATCTTTTATATTTTGAACTGTTTTTTTCTATTCTCCTTTTTACTACTCTCAAAGACTGATTGATGAACACCATCACCAAACTTTGTTTGTGGCTAACTGCTTATTTTATAATTAGCTTTACATAAGAAAACTTCTTAGAAAACTGTGTGGCTTGTTGCTTCTATTTAGAAACTCTTAACAGGTATGACTTTCATTCCTCCAACTGTTTGTTTGCTTTTATAGACTTGGAGCAAAAAAATTAGCAAAAAGTAATCAGATATCTGGCTTTTTCTCTCAGCCGTTTTCTCTCAGATTCATTGCTATAAAAATGAATCTACTGAGGCATAAAAATATGAAACATATTTAATTCATCTCTTTTGTCAGCTTTTCTGGGACTCCAGTAGCATTTCAGTGTTACAGAGAGTGACAGTGATTTAAATGCATGTAAATGCACGTAGTCAATTCAGAGCAAGATAATTGAAAATTCAGAATGACTTGTTTTTTGAAAGTACTTGGAAATTGTGCTGCTACTTAAATATTGAAGGAATTCAGAAAGTTGTGTATTTATCTTGAAATGTTCCTTCTCGTTCTACTGGAATTGACCATGAAAAAGAAAATATTACACCTTATTTATATCTAATTATTGACTGTGCAAACTGTGACTCAGTGGATATTTGTATGCCCCCCAAAAAGGTTTTAAAGTTTAGCAAGTTTTAATAAATATGTGTAAATAATTTTGATTATTATTCTCATTGTAGTTAAGTTACTGTTAGTTTGGTGCAATACATTCTTTCCTTCCTCATCGTTTTAAAATTAAATATATAAGATGTATGTTTTGTTTTATTACATTAAGTGCTATTTTTAAAAAATTCGTTGTGTGTATATGTGCTGATAATTGATTTGTTTCTGTATAGCATTATTAAAAATAATAATTGAAAATTTTCACTTATTTTAGGCCCTTGGAAATTTGTATTCTAACACTTTTTAAGAATGTACATTTATTTTGTACATAATAAATTAGCTTTGTATATGAAAATGGGTTTGAATCAAATTTTAAAAATTTACTTTCTTCGTGAGGATATGTGAACCATAATTTATCTCACTTACATAGGACACTCCTTCATGCATGAAGCCAAGTCAGCCCCTGGGCACAGGCATCTTTACTTTCTCAGGCTTAGGTGACCCTGGATCTGTCAGTTAACAGGATCTTTATCTTTTCCAAAGCTCAGCCCTAAACATGTTCTAATCTATCAGTTATCATTCTAAAAGCTTATCATGCAGGATTTAACATTCCCAGTAATTATACTAGCATAGTGACCACAATCATGATAATAATAAGTAAAATTTGCTAAGCATTTTCTGTATATCAAGCATTTTTCTAAGCATGTTACATGCAAGATCTCAGTACTACAACTCTATGGAGTAGGTATAATTATTGTTCACACTTAATACATAGCAGAGGTTCAGGTAAGTATCACACAGCTAGTGGGAGTAGGGCTGAACTTTGCAGCCAGGAACTGAACCAGAGCCTGCTTTTTTAGCCAATACACTATGCTGCAGAATTGTCACCTCCTATTGTTTATAAAGCATCACTTATGTTAATTTGGTATCAGATCACTTTTTTTGCCATTCCCAGTTCTCTGCCATTCACCAAGTTGATTAGCATGTTCTCTCATGTTTCCTCAAGTCCCTAACATAAATATAAGGCAGAGGCTTGTGCTATCTTAATAAAAATTTTCATATAGTCCAAAATAAATCCACTCAATCAGAGCCCTGCCCAGCTGCTGCTCTAGTCTCCAACTAGTATCCTGAGAGGACTCAATCAGAGGTACATCATAATAATCAAAAATCTCAAGTTCTGCAGAGAAAGGATACATGACCATTTGTGTACTGTTCTAAAGTCCATAGTACATGATTGAAAAATCTCTGTCATTTGTCCTTTACTTGCATCTTTTCTAAAACTCTTAAAACCACAGCAATTATAGTCACTACAGCAACAAAAAAGAATGTATTTTTTCTTCTAACATTTGGTCCCTGAAAGGGGACATTTATGTTTTTCTCCTTATCTAGGGGTAGAGTCGGAAGAAACACTGCCAGGCTCTTTATCATCCCCCAACTCCCACTTCACTCCATCTGGTATTCCCCTACCCCCAGAGAGAAGGAGGAGCTCACCTGGTTAATGAAAGACTGGAATTATTTGCACCAGGTCACCACGCAAAGGTTATACGAATACTGTCCCTCTTAGGCATCACGTTCTCAGCTCAGATATCTCATAGCTCCATGTCTGATGGTATCTGGGGATCCTAACTTTCTCTCTCAGTTTTATACCTGCCTGAGCATGTGAGTGGACTTAAGGTCCAGGCTTATGACAGGAGTGTTCTGCCTGCCGCATCTTCTCTCTCCAGGTGGACCTACATGCATGTGTCCTCCATCTAGTTCCAGGATGGTGATAGGAGGTGGCATCCTGATCTCATATTTAGGCCACTTTCCACTTCAACTTTCCCAGACAGCCCCTGCTGCGGGGCTTATAAGGTTCTATGGAGATCCGTGAAGTCAATAATTACTTTCCTTTTGTATGTGCTTTATAAGTTGGAGACCAGGAGGGGAAGAAGTGTTAGAGCTACTCTAACACAATCCTCCCAAAAAAAGTTAGAGAATTGGATGCCACAGTGGACTAATAATTTCTACTCCAAGAAAAAGAAGAAAATGGAATACTATTCCCTATCCAGAAGAAATGCCTCATTTTCGACTCCAAGGGAGCTGCACTTACTCTGAAATCCTGGGCATTTTGAATTGCAAAATACCATTGTTTTCTCAGCAGACCAAAATAAGGGGTGGCATTGGGAAATGTCCTCATATGGTACTTGGGTGAGAAGAAATATTCACCATGTTCTGTTACAGGTTATTTTTATTATATTTTTATAGAAAACATCCAGTTGTAGTTACTTTAACTCTGAAGTATGGCATCCACTGGACCACCTGAAAATAAGAATTTGGGATCCTACCTCCTATGTTTTTGGCAAAGAAATGACTGTATAACTTTTTCTAAAAAGCCTATGAGTGTTCACAGCAGAGGAGATAACAACAAAAACAGAAGAGGAAATTATATCCTGTAACACTTACAGCTAATGCAGAGAGCAAACACAACCTGACCCCTAGCCAGATAAACACAAAACCTCACAGTGAAAGCCAATCTAGCTCAGTTCCTGTTACCTGATGTATTATGTCTAGATTTCAAAGAAAAATGACAAGACATGCTAAAAGACAATTAAAAAGATAATCTAAAGAGACAAAGGTGGCATTAAAAACAGACTCATGTGGCAGAAGTGTGAGAATTACCAGACCAGGAATTTAAGTATAATTCTGTGTGAAAGGTCTACTGGAGAAGTGAGCAAGATGCAACAGTGTATGAGAAATGTAAGCAGAATAGATAGAGATTCTAATAAAAAAAAAAAATGCTACAATTGAAGACAACATAACAGAAATGAAGATTTTTTTTTTTTCCTTTGGAGATGGAGTCTTTCTTTATTGGGCCTTTCTTTATGGGGCCTGATCTTGGCTCACTGCAGCCTCCATCTTCCAGGTTCAAGTCATTCTTCTGCCACAGCATCCTTATTAGCTGAAACTGCAGACTTGCATCACCACGCCCAGCTAATTTTTGTATTTTTAGTAGAGACAGGATTTTGCCATGTTGTCTGGTCTCAACGTCCTGATCTCAGGTGATCTGTCCACCTTGGCCTCCCAAAGTGCTGAGATTACAGGTGTGAACCACCACATTGGGCCTAAGAATATTTTTAGTAAGTTCACTGGAAAATTGGACATGGTCAAGAACAGAATCAGTAACCTTGAAGATAGGTCAATAGACCATTCCCAAACAGAAAAACATGGGAAAAAATAAACTGAATATTTAGGAACTGTGTGACTATTGTAAAAGGTGTAACATGCACAGTGGTATGATGGGCATTTAGGTTAATTCTATGTCTTTCCAATTGTGAATAGTGCTGTGGTGAACATACACGTGTTTGTCTTTATAATAGAATAATTTATATTCCTTCAGGTATATACCCAGTAATAAGATAGCTGGGTCAAATGGTATTTGTTTTTAGTTCTTTGAGGAATCACTACACTGTTTTCCACGATAGCTGAACTAATTTACACCCCCACCAACAGTGTATAAGAGTTCTTTTTCTCTGCAACCTTGCCAGCATTTGTTACTCTTTGACCTTTTGATAATAGCCATTCTGACTGGTGTGAGATGGTATCTCATTGTGGTTTTGATTAGCATTTCTGTAATGATCAGTTATGTTGAACATTTGAAATATGATTTTTGGTTGCATGAATGTTTTCTTTTGAAAAGTGTCTGTTCATGTCATTTGCCCACTTTGTGTTTTTTGGTTTTGGTTTTTGTTTTGTAAATTTGTTAAGTTCCTTATGGATGCTGGATATTAGACCTTTGCCAGGTCTTTAGTTTGCAACAGTTTTCTCCCATTCAGTAGGTTGTCTTTTCACTCTGTTGATATTTTTCTTTTCTGTTCAGAATCCCTTTAGTTTAATTAAATCCCATTTGCCAATTTTTGCTTTTGTTGCAATTGGTTTTGGCATCTTTGACATGAATTCTTGGCCCATTTCTATGTCCAAACTGGTATCGGCTATGTTGTCTTCCGGGGCTTTTATAGTTTTGGGTTTCACATTTAAGTGTTCTATGCATCTTATTTTTTGTGTATGATGTAAGAAAGGGGTCCAGTTTCAATCTTCTGTAAATGGCTAGCCAGTTATCTCAGTAACATTTATTAAATACAAAATGTTTTCCCTATTGCTTGTGTTTTGTTTTGTTTTTTTAATGGAGTCTTGCTGTGTTGCCCAGACTGGAGTGCAGTGGCATCCATTGCTTACTTTTATCAGGTTTGTCCAAAATCAGATAGTTGTATAGTTGCAGGTGTGCAGCCTTATTTCTAAGTTTTCTATTCTGTTCTGTTGGTGTATGTGTCTGTTTTTGTTTCAGTACCATGCTGTTTTGGTTATGCAGCCTTGTAGTCTAGTTTGCAGTTGGGTAGCATGATGCCTTTAGCTTTGTTCTTTTGCTTGAGATAACTTGGGTATTTGGGTTATTTTTTGGATCTATCTGAATTTTAAAATAGTTTTTTCTGGTTCTGTTAAGCATGTCATTGATAGTTTAATAGGAATAGCATTGAATCTATAAATTGTTTTGGGCAGTATGACCGTTTTTACGATATTGATTTTTTTCCTATATTAAGCATGGAAAGTTTTTCCATTTGTTTGTGTTGTCTAATTTTTTGAGCAGCATTTTATATTTCTTCTTGTATAGATCTTTCAACTTCCTAGTTAGCTGTATTCCTGGGAATAATGTTTTTTGTGTGGGGGGCAGTTCTGAGTGGAATTGTGTTCTTTATTTGGCTCTCGGCTTGACTGTTGTTGATATATGGCAATGTTATTTTCACATAGTGATTTTGTATCCTGAGATTTTACTGAAGTTGTGGTCAGCTTCAGAAGCTTTTGGGGTGAGAATATGGGATTTGTTAAGCATTAGGTAATGTTATCTGCAAACAGGGATAGTTTGACTTCCTGTCTTTCTATTTGCATGCCCATTATTTTTTTCTCTTGCCTGGTTGCCCTGGCCGGAACTTCAAATACTATGTTGAATAGGAGTGGTAAGAGAAGGCATCCTTGTCTTGTGCCAGTTTTCAAAGGGAATCCTTCCAACTTTTGCCAATTCAATATGATATTGGCTATGCATTTGTCGTATATGGCTGTTATTATTTTGAGGTATGTTCCTTCAATATCTAGTTTATTGAGAGCTTTAATTATTAAGGGTTGTTGAATTTTATTGAAGGCATTTCCTGCTCTATTTAGATAATAATATTGTTTTTGTCTTTAGTTCTGTTTATGTGATGAATCACATTTATTGATTTCCTTTAACTTTTTTTTTTTTAAGACGGAGTTTCACCATGTTTGTCAGGCTGGTCTTGAACTCCCAACCTCAGGTGATCCGCCTGCCTTGGCCTCCAAAGTGCTTGGATTACAGGCATGAGCCACCACGCCCGGCCATTGATTTCCATATGTTGAACTAACCTTGCATCCTGGGGATAAAGGCTACTTGACTGTGGTGGATAAACTTTTTGATGTGCTGCTGGATTCAGTTTGCCAGTATTTTGTTAAGGTTGAGGTTTTTGCATTAATGTTCTTCAAAAATATCAGCCTGAAGTTTTCTTCTTTTGTTTTGTCTTTGCCAGGTTTTGGTAGGAGGATGATGCTGGCTTCACAGACTGTGTCAGGGAGCAGTCCCTTCTTCTCAAGTTTTTGGAAGAGTTTAAGCAGTAATAGAACTAGCTGTTATTTGTACATCTGGTAGAATTCAGCTGTGAATTTGTGTTGTCCTGTGATGCTTTTTGGTTGGTAAGGTATTACTCAATTTCAGAGCTCATTATTTGTTTGTTCAAGGTTTGAATTTATTCCTGGTTCAGTCTGAGAAGGGTATATGTGTCCAGGAATTTATCCATTCCCTCTAAATTTTCAAGTTTATATGCGTAGAGGTATACATAATATTCTCTAATGGTTGGTTATATTTCTGTGGAATCCGTGATAATATCCCCCTTTTCATTTTCTATTGTGTTTATTTTAATCTTCTCTCTTTTTTACTTTATTTGGCTAGCTCATGGTCTACTTTATTAATTTTTTTAAAAACACCACCTCCTGGATTTCTTGATCTTTTGAATGTTTTTTCATGTCACAGATTTCTTCAGTTCAGCTCTAATTTATTTTTCATTTTCTGCTAACTTTGGGATTTGCTCTTGGTTCTCTCGTTATTTTAGTTGTGATGTTAGACTGTTAATTGAGATCTTTCTTTTTGATGTTGACATTTAGTGTTAAAATTTTCATCGTAGCACTGCCTTAGCTGTATCTTAGAGACTCTGGTATGTTTTATCTTTGTTATTAGTTTCAAAAAACGTCTTGACTTCCCTTAATTTTATTATTTGCCCAAAAGTCATTCAAGAGAAGATTGTGCAATTTCCATGTAATTATATAGTTTTGAGTGAATTTCTTAGTCTTGATTTTTAGGTTGGTTGTGCTGTGGTTCAAGAGATTGTTACAATTTCAGTTCTTTGCATTTTCTGAGGAGTGTCTTTCTTTTGATTATGTCGTTGATTTTACAGGATGTAACATGTGGCTCTGAGAATAATTTGTATTTTGTTTGTTTGTGGTGTACAGTTCTGTAGATATCAATCAGGTCCATGTGATCCAGTGCTGACTTTAAGTCCTGAATATCTTTTTTTGTTTTCTGTCTCAGTGATCTCATATTGTCAGTGTGGTATCAAAGCCCCCTTCTATTACTGTGTAGAAGTCTAAGTCTCTTGGAAGGTCTTTAAGAACTTGCTGGGCCAGGTGTGGTGGCTCATGCCTGTAATCCCACCTCCTTGGGAGGCCAAGGCGGCCAGATCACCTGAAGTCAGGAGTTCAAGACCAGCCTGATCAACATGGAGAAACGCTGTCTCAATTAAATATATAAAATTAGCCAAGGGTGGTGGCACATGCCTGTAATTTCAGCTACTCGGGAGGCTGAGGCAGGAGAATCTCTTGAACTCGGGTTGGAGGTTGCAGTGAGCTGAGATCGTGCCATTGCACTCCAGCCTGGGTAACAAGAGCGAAACTCCATCTCAAAAGAAAAAAAAGAACTTGCTTTATGAATCTGGGTGCTTCTGTGTTGGATGCATATATATTTAGGATAGTTAGATATTGTTATTGAATTGACTCTTTTACGAGTATGTAATGTTCTTGTCTTTTTTCATCTTTGGTGGTTTAAAATCTGTTTTCTCAGAAACTAGGATTGCAACCTTTACTTTTTTTTTTTTTTTTTTGTCTTTTTATTTGCTTGGTAGATTTTCCTCCGTCCCTTTATTTTTAGCTTACATGTGTTATTGTGTGTGAGATGGGTATCTTGAAGACAGCATACCAATGGGTCTTGGTTCCTCATCCATCTTGTCACTCTGTGTCTTTTAATTGGGGCATTTAGCCCATTTTCATTTAAGATCAGTATTGAAATGTATGATTTTTGATCCTGCCATCATGATGGTAGCTGTTTATTTTGCCATCTTGTTTATGTGGGTGCTTTATAGTGTCACTGATCTGCATACTTCAGTGTGTTTTTGTAGTAGCTTTTAACAGTCTTTTCTCTCCATATTAAGTACTTTTTTCAGGAGCTCTTGTAAGGCAAGTCTGGTGGTAATAAATTCCCTCAGGATTTTCTTGTCTTAAAAGGATTTCTTTTTTTTCTTTTGCATAGGAATCTTAGTTTTGCTGAATATAAAGTTCTGGTTTGAAATTTCTTTTCTTTAAGAATGTCGAATATTGGTCCACAATATCTTTCAGCTTGTACGATATCTGTTGAAATGTCCAGTTTTAGTTTAATGGGCTTCCCTTAGTAGGTTACCTGACCTTTCTCTCCAACTGTCTTTAACAGATTTCCTTTTATTTCAACCTCAAAGAGTCTGATGATTATGTATCTTAGGGATAATCTTGTTTCAATGCATCTTACTGGGCCAAAATAAAGTTCCATGGTGATTTAGCAGCTTCACCTGTCTCTGGAACTTCCAGCCTGCACTTATTAATGGATGATCTTATGAACACTGGATATTCCTAGCCATTTCCAAAAATTGTCATCCTCTATGTCTAACAGAAAAGTGGTATGTCCATCTTCAGCTTGTCAACCCTGAATAACAGACAGAGACTTCTAGTCAGGGAATCTCCCTCAGATTTCTGTCCTGGGTTTGATTGGAGAAGACTCATCAGGCACCCCTGAGTTTCCTCAGGACTCTGATCTTGGTGACCATGGTTGAGGACTTTTCATCTCTGTAAGCATCAATCTTCATTTGGTACATGTGAGAATAGGTCCTCATATTAAAATGATCTTTTTAAAAATATGTAAAGATGATTAGGAAGCACAGAATTCTAAACTTAGAGAGATTCACTAGAGAAACTGTAAGATGATGTCTCATATCCTGACAGGAAATCAGCCTGTATCTGCACCTGCTTCTGAGGCTCATGCTGGTCAGTGAGCCCTGCGTGCCCCCTACAGCTAATTTCCCCACAGTGTTCCTGCAGGGAGGTTTGTATCTGGGCCCACACTGACTTTCCCTCACTGTGCTTCGCTCACACAGTAATGAGTGACTGTGTCCTCAGTTATCAGACTGTTTATTTGAAGGTACAGTGTGTTTTTGGCATTGTGTCTGGAGATGGTGAATCAGCCCTTTACAGAGTCTGCATAATACATGCCACCAGCAATACTAATACCAGAGACCCACTCCAGGCTGTACGAAGTCTCCGCCAGACCCTACCAGCTGCACCTCACACTGGACACTTTCAAACGGATAGACATCTTGATCAGAAACTGCCAGACACAACCTCTCTGTTTCTGTCATTCATATCCACTCACACTCAGTATCTCTAGTTCTTTATGAATCAACTTTTAAAGTAGTAGCAAGGAAAATCCAGCTTAGCCCAGATTCCACTGTGAGTTGTGTGAGTTCAGTCTCTAGCATTAAATAGAAACACCTGGGAATCACAGGGCTGGGGCTCCTCTTTTAAAGCTGCAGGGTCAGGGCTGGGCTGGTTTTTATGAGCACAGGGAGGGTCCTATTTGCATGTTTCATTTTACAGAGGATAAATTTTACAGAGGATAAATTACATACAGAACAGAAAGGTTGTGATCAGGGTTCATGCATGTGCATTTTCAGGACTCTGATAGTTTAAATTTCAACACCCCTCTCCTTATTGTTCCTTCTCTACTAATATATTCATTTCTTCATTTGTTGTGCTTTATTTAATTATAATCAATAAGTAATTAATTCAAATTTATAGTATATCATGTGGAAAATGTTGAACAAGTTTTGCAATTGTTCAACAAGCACTTCAATGAAGTTGTTAACAACTGAAGTAACTCCTAAATTTTTCTTGCACTCTTCGGTAGTTTTATCTTAGCACCACATTGCTCCTATCACCGTATTCTCAGACAAATTAAATCTTCCTGATGTTACTTTTGAATACTTGTACAATCTATATGAATGGAACTATATGACATGCACACTTTATTATTTAGGTTTTGCACTGACCACAATTATTTGAGGATATAGCAATGTTTTTCTGTTGATCAGACGTGCCTTGATTTTAATGCTGAGTTGTATTCCAGTGGGTGAATATATCTCATGTTATTCAACTCTTCACCTGTAATGGATTTTTGAACTATTTTCTCTCAGTTTCTGGCTTTTATATAGAAAGCAGTTTCTCAGTGAGGGAATGTAAAATTTATATAAATATTATTTTTTCCTAATCCTGGAAAACTACAGAAAAATATAAAAAAAACTTTCAACATATCAGAATTGATACCATGGGCAATATACAAACAAACAAACAGAACCCTCCTAACATCTGAGCATAGGGGCCTGCAGAAAGAACCAGGACGCACATATTATTTCACATGGGGTAGGAGCCACTGAATGGCATTTAAGATAAAAAAAGACGAACTTGAAAATCTTCAATGAGTTGTTTGAGGATGATTATGCTAATATTACTAGACAGTGAAGCTCCTAGTGTTTGCATGCTTTTTCTACAGAATTGGGAAAAATTCACAGAACCCCCCCCTCTTCTATCCTGTTGTGTTTATTAGGGGAAAAGAACAGTAGCCACTGTCAAATATCTGGATCACCCTTCACTACCTTCAGGGAAAATCAACCAAAACCTGTATCCTGTGGGCACTGTGGAGTTCAAAGTAAAAAGGCCTGATGCTGGCTCATACCTGTAATCCCAGCACTTTGGGAGGCCAAGGTTGGCAGATCACTTGAGATCAGGAGTTCGAGACCAGCCTGGCCAACATGGTGAAAACCCATCTCTATTAAAAATACAAAATTAGCCGGGCGTGGTGGCACATGTCTGTAATCCCAGCTACTTGGGAGGCTGAGGCAGAAGAATCACTTGAACCTAGAAGGCGGACTTTGCAGTGAGCCAAGATTGTGCCAGTGGACTGCAGCCTGGGTAATAAGAGTGAAACTCTGTCTCAAAAAAAAATTTATATTATTTAAATATACAGGGTGCAGTGGCTCAGGCCTGTAATCCCAGCACTTTGGGAGGCCGAAGCGGGTGGATCACGAGGTCAAGAGATCGAGACCATCCTGGTCAACGTGGTGAAACCCCGTCTCTACTAAAAATACAAAAATTAGCTGGGCATGGTGGCACGTGCCTGTAGTCCCAGCTACTCGGGAGGCCGAGGCAGGAGAATTGCTTGAACCCAGGAGGCGGAGGTTGCGGTGAGCCGAGATCACGCCATTGCACTCCAGCCTGGGTAACAAGAGCGAAACTCCGTCTCAAAAAAATAAAATAAAATAAAAATAAAAATAAATATACAATGGTATTTACTTATGAACTCTGTGTTGGTTTATTTCTCGTTTATGTCAGCAGCATACTTTTTGAATATCAGTCAGTGATTAGTAAATTGAATAACCCTGATAAACATTATTATTAAGATTTTATGACATTATTGGTTGCATTATAATTGTATTTTCATAAAAGTCAGGTTAAAATATTTCTATTTAAAAGTATTCTTTTAAATTTTTTTTGCATCAAATTATTATACTCTGGTAGTTATTTGCTAATTCTTCTGAATGCTAGAGAACCTCCAGCAATGTGGAACTGAAATCTGCCCAGGAGTCTCAGGATTCATTCACAACACCAGCTTGCTAGAGGATGGTCTGAGAGTGTGCAAATACTTTAGAGATGTGGACTTGTGTATGCTTACTTCAGACTATTTCCACGATCAGATATTTGTTTCTGTGCTGTGTCAGTCACCCTATTGTAAATATTTTCTAACAATAACTCAGCATATGCGTGGTGTTGAGTTTCTTTCTCTTTCATCTGCTGCTCAAACTTTGCCACCAGCATGTTTCTAAGTGTCAGGGTCCAGCTTCCTACTCAAGTTTAAATTTTTTTAGAAGCCTCATTCGTCTTATCTTAAAAAATAATTCTGCATTTCATTCCATGATGACTTGTCTTAATAAAAAGCTTTAATTTGTTTACTAAGGAAAAAGCAAATGCTCAAGTCCAAGTGATCAGTGGGAAAGTGCCCCAGATAAGCCTATGGCTGTGAATTCTCCTGGCATCTGCCATGAATGAAGCTGACCTTAGAAACAAGGGGTTCCTTAACTCACTCATTTATGTGAACATACAAGTTGGATGGATGTATTGGCTCATCTGGGAATTAAGTGCATAGCACAATGTTTTGAAGAGGTTGTCCCAGGAATATGGCCTGCAGCAGAACACAGTCCTGTGCTGGCACAGAGGGTGGGTGGGGGGACTCAGACATTATTTGGTCTCCTGCTTGATCTTGCAGATGTGCACGCCAAGCCCCAATGGGAAGAAGGACTTGCCCAGGTCTCTCTGCTGTGTGCGTGTCAGTCATAACTCACATTGGAGCCCTTCTCACCTCTCAAAGACCAGGACATCAGCAGTCGCTGCACACTGCACACCAGGTGTTTGTAGTTTGCAAGGAGAAGAAACTAGAGACATGAAGCCTTCTAGTGCAGTCCTGTCTGACCTCATGGTGCCTCCCCATTGGCAACATTTGTATATGTTGGAAACGGTGCCTTGCATTTGCTAACTGAGCCTCATCAAAGTGATTAAGTAGGTGTGATCATATTACATTAGTTGACATCAAATCAAATTAGACAGTTTTGAAAGTCTGCGTTGGCAGAGAAGGCAGCCCGTCACAAGTAAGTTTTTCAGAAAATAAACATGATTTACATAGCAGCAATTCAAAACCCCAGTGAACTGGCTCATAGCTGAGGTCATCCTGTAAACCAGCCTCCCATGGTTCATGTCACACTCTCCTGATGCCACCAAGTTATGATCAACCCCAATAGTGGCCTCCAAACCATGGCATCATCAGAGCAACCAAATGAGCCGCTGGCCATAAAAGCTGGGACAGAGAACTAACAACATCCAAATCCAGAAGTATTCCACAAGGAAAAAGCACACAGAGAAGAGCACACTGGCTCGTGGCACTGATACAGAGATGTCCATGTTGCTGACACAACCCCTCGCCTCCCACTACCCCACCGCCTCCTGCCACAAAATTCAGCTAAACTAGACGAGGGCTGAATGCCAAATGCAAGGCAGGTGCTGGTGGAAAGTGGGGTGAGTGGTTCCTGTTTCTGCAGGGTCCTTTGCAGACTGAAAAGATGTGCCTCTCCTGGGCCAGTCAACTCCCCCAGCAACCCCCTAGGAAGCTCAGAGCAGGGATCAGGTGGTCAGAGGCTGTGCTGTTACCTGAGAGGCCCACACTGTTATCCAGCTGCTCCACCCCACTCTGCTAATGCCCAAGGTGGGATATTGAGGACTCTGGCCATGGTCTAGCCACAGCCAAGAAAGGCTACTTTGATGCTTTCTCTGATGGAGAAGGTCAAATTTGTGTTAGTTCATTCATTTAAAGGAGTTACCCAACTTCCATGCCCCTCAGTTTTCTCATTTCTAAAGTGTGCCTTTGGTCTTTTGTAAGAATCTGCTGAGATAATTCATAGAAAATTCGAAGCCTGGTGCCTAGCTCAGAGTAATTGATAGCTGTTAACATTATCATTTCATCATCATCATCAGTATTATTTCTTGAGTACAGCATTACTAATTCATTCACTGAATCAAGCATTCAAATGCCCCACAAAGCTTACCAAGTGGTGACCACGTGCTAAGTTCATTGTTCCCATGGACTCAGGCCTCAGGGAGAAGATGCTGGACAGAGAAAGTTCAGGGGCTGTGCAGGAACAGAAGGGGGCCTGACCCCCCAGTTGTGCTGCAGTGATGGTTCAATGTTAGAATAGGGCCAGGCTGCAGTGTGCACACTAGCATGATAGGGCCTAAGTGCTCAGACCCTGAAGAGCATGC
>PVKV010019507.1:0-33028 GCA_004027835.1 Alouatta palliata | reverse complement strand
GAAAAGAGATATTCAGGGCATTTAATTGGGAGGATTCTGATGGCTGGGATGTGGAGACAGAGGAAAGAATAAGGATGAGGCTTAGTTGTATGGCTTGGTTATGTGGGTAGTTGGTAACCCCAAGAGCTATTGGAGGAGAAACAAGTTTTGAGAAGATGTTGAGTCTGTTTTTGAGCCTGTTGAGTTTGAAATGCCCCAGATGTTCAAAAGGAAGTGTCCAGTCAGCAGTTGGATGTAGGGGTCTAGAAGCAAGGTGAGAACCACATGAAGGACTGGCATGCAGCCTCAGCATGTGGATGGAAGCAAGTGGAATGGGGAGGTCATCTAGGGGTGTGTTTGAGAGAGGAGGAAAGGTCCTAGAATGGAACCCTGTGGGGTGATGTTTAAGACATGCCTGATGAGGAGGAGGCGAAGGTTGTAAGATTAAGAGGACACAGCTGGAAACCTAGGTGTCTCATATAGCAATTCAGCTGCTTATTCAGATGCTGTCAGTCGGCATTCAGTGAGTGTCCATATGCCCTGTGTGTATCTGGAGGCAAGTGAGTCTTGACCCTTGACATTAAACTCAGAGTAGTGGCCATTACCTGACTGCAGGCTTCTGAAACAAGAGACCCCTTTCTCACAGGCCAATGTCAGTCTTGTTTTCTAAATGATAGATTGTGCTTCATTAGCAGCAGTTATATGAGGCACTGGAGTCCTTCCCAAACTCACCCTCCTGTATCATCACCCAGGCCCAGAAAAGCCAGGCCTGGCAACCAAGGCAAGAGCTTCTGTCTGTGGGACATGGATGGCCTGAAGGGGACACTCCAGGAGTGTCTGGGTTGGGGAGGTGGGTATGGAGGGAAAGAAGGATCATGTCATATGTCTGGGGTTCAGCAAATTGTACCCACATACCAGGCACAGAAACATGCAAGGAAGGCACCCCCGCTCTGTGGGCGGGACAAAGCAGCAGTCCTCTTCCCACATGCCCACCCATCTGCTACTTTGCCTTCACAAACATGCCTTTTTTTTTTTTTTCTTTCTTCTTTTTTTGGTTCTCTGCAGCTTGGAATACATGAGGAAGAAGAGTGGGAGACAGAAAGAAAGGTAAGGTTGGGAGAGGGCAAGAGGAAAAGAGGGGAGTAGGGAGAAGACTCCGATTGCCAACACAATAAATTGTATCATGGACTACTTCAGCCTGGCCCGTTTTGCGGTGTGCGCCAATCGGTTTCCTCTGGGCAGAGTCTCAGAAATGATGGCCAAGGCATGGCTGTGGCCTCAATGGACTTAGCTGATGGGGCACTTTTCTGTGTCACAGGCCTTGGAGGCCCCCTTCCATCTGTCCCCTCAGAGGCTGGCCATAGGCTTTCCCTGCGCTGATAACTTTGATTTGTGATGGTATCATCAATTGCTCATCACCTGGGGTAGGGGACTCCCAACTGTTCTCAGTCTCAGACAGCAGGAACACGTGCCTCCCTGACAGATATGACAGCAGGGTAGGGGGTGGGGAACCTGTGGGAGGCCCCTGTGAGGCAGAAGGGATCGGGAGAGGTAAGAGGTGAGAGGACGAGGGTTCTCCCTGCCCTTCACCATCTCAGGGACCTGGGCACGGGCCTGGGAGTAGGAGGCCATACAGCCTGCCTTCAAGCCACTGATGGAGAGGGGTCAAGTAGCTGTCCTGGGGATGATCCATGTTGCTCTGAACCAGATAGACGTGATGGGCAAAGGCCTGAAGATCTATGCCTTTTCTCCTGGCCTTGCTGGTCTTCAGCTGGCTGTCCTCATCTTGCCCTCATTCCAGCTTCTGTCCCCTTCTGATCCTCACACCCACCCCTGGCTAGAGCTGAATACTAGGCTCTGGCCTCAGGACTCTGCAAAGCACAGAGTCAGGGGTCTGTCCCTTCCCAGCATAGGAGAGCAGGGATTCTCAGTGACAACCCCAGTGGACCCCCGGCTGGGATGATATTTTTCCATCTTCCATTTCTTGCTCAAGCCCTACCCTCTCCTGTGTACTGACCTGTGAGCTCATGCTGGCTCAGTCACCCCCATCTGCACTTTCCCAGGACCTGGTCAGCCAGCGTTCACTTCCTCTTTCCCCTCAACACAGGCTATGCTTTTGATGCAGGTGGACAGTCCAGCTCTACCAGTGGGCCTCTTATGGGGGCCTCAGGACTGAGGGCTGCTAGGGGTGGTTCTGGGACTGCTAGAGGCCCCAGCTGTGGCTAGTCTCCATCATTTGTTTGCCTCCTCTGCCCCATGCTGCTCCAGATGACCACCCAAAAGACTGAGCTGCACCATCCCTTGCCACCCTTCATTGTTAGCAAGAGAGCAAAGAGCGATACCAGTGTGTAGAGAGCTGCCTGCCTGCCCCTGCCCATCCTCGCCCCAGCGTCTGGAATGAGCCACTTGCATCCACACACAGGTGTTTCCTGTGCTCCTTCCTGTTGCCGTTTTTTCTGCTCAGCTTGGCTTCCCCAGCAGGTGGTTAAGGCCCCAGCCAAACCTCTTCATACCTAGCTCTAAGACACTGGGGGCAGGGCTCCCCGGGGATCTGGGTCATCCTCCAGGGGACTGTTGGCACCTCACTGGCTCTTCCTGAGGGCAGGCTCCCCAACGTGACTTGTCCTGCACAGGCCGAGCTGCTGCCACAGGCACTGGGACATCAGAGTAGCCTCAAGGAGTCTGGGAGGCACTGACTGTGCACCATCTCCTTGCCCCTGGATACTGGAAGTGCTGGGAGAGAGGGGAAGGGTAGAGAGCCTGTTTCTCTAGCCACAGGTGTGGGCCTCTCTCAGCCTCTCCTTAGAACAGGACTGCCATCCTGAAGTCCCACCCCACTCTCTAGTTCCTCACGCAGGACTCGGCCTTCTGGGGTTAACACATTCATGAGCCAGGCAGCTATGCGGCAAGGCGAGGCAGGGCAAGACAAGCCCTCTCCAGGATCTCTGCTTTCTGAAACAACACAGGTTGGCCAGCTGTTAAGGGTCACAGAGTTCAGGCAGGTTAGTTATTACAGAGGAGGAGATGGCTGGGGAGGGAAGGGACTTGCTGTCTTGGGTCACAGGGCAGCCATCTGGAGGTCTCCTGGTCACAGAGTAGCCATCCGGAGGTCTCCTCCCAGGCCCCAGATCTTCCCCTCCACAAGGAGCTCCTCTCCCCTGCCACCCAACCTCAAGGAGCTTCTTCAGTCCCCTCTGCAGAAAGCTGCCCAGGCTGCAGAAGACCCAGGCCTGGCATCTGCTGATGCGGATCTGCTGCCCCCTGGTGGCCAGAAGCTCCAGCCACACCGTGCCTCCTTTACCTTCCTGCTTCCCCTTTGCTCCTAGCCCACAGCCCTTTCCAGGATTGGCACTCTTTGGCGTTCTCTGGGCCAACTCCACAGTTCAGCTCCACCTGGGGCCGTAGTTCCCAGGCCCAGGGTAGGCCCTATCTGCAGGCTGAGCCTTTTCCCTTCTCCAAGCCTAGTTCTAGCCTCTGGGCTTTCTTCCACTTGGATTTCTAGGGAAAATGCACATGCCACTATCACAGCTGCAGTGTAGACACACCAGTGTCAGGAAGGGCCACAGCCAGAGGGTATTGGAGCAGCGGGTCAGAAGTGTACCAGGCCATGTAGGAAAGGCATTTTGCTTTTTTATTTTCTGTAAAACTCTGTAAATAAAATACAAAACCAAGGGATGTGGCTGGGCAGAGGCAGGGTGGCCAAGCCCCAGACACTGATTGTGGCAAGGGATGTGCTGAGCCGAGGCTGGGAGGCACTTGACTGCAGGCACTGACTCTCCAACCCCAGGGGCAACAGAAGAATATATTAGATTTTCATTGCTAGGAATCTGTGGGGGAGGGGTATCTGGAGCCAGCCCTTACCCTCCTTGCCAGTGCCTGGTGAGCCCTGAAAGCAGGGGGAAGGGGCACCAGGAACCCATGGGTGAATAGTTTAGAATGCTGTGCTGGCCATGCTGCCAGGTCCAAAGATGCGGGGCAGGGCATCCAGGGACTCCTCCAGCCGTCGATGGGCAGACTGTCCCTCTTCTCCTGTAATGAGTGAGGATGACATCAGGGGTGTCCCTAGCCCCATCCTGTTCTCCCACACCTGGCGCCATCTCCCCTACTCCCATCAGCCAAGATGTCCCAGAACTCCACCCATCTCTCCATCCCCCAGCCTCACCACACTGCTGCAGGCTCTGCCGGGCAGCTTCCCTCACAGCTTCTGTGTCCGTCTGGCAGAGGTACACCAGGGGCTCAATGCCCTCAGGAGCCTGTCAGGGGAGGGAGCATTAAGGTGGGCCTGGGGAAGCAGATGGGAGGGGCTCAGGGGTGGGGGTGCTGGGAGGGGATGGAGGGGTGGGAGGCTTGGCGGGAGTCACCTTGATGCAGCCCAGGGCCAGGCAGCCAGCCACTCGAGTCTGCACATCCTCATCCTCCAGCTGGTCCAGGAAGCACAGGAGGGCCTGTGGAAGGGCGGGAGGAAAGACTTAGCCAGACGCCAGGAGCCTGGGAACCCTGCCCTCGCCCTCAAAGGGAGCCCTGTCCGACTCACCCTCTCCCGGAAGGCAGGGCCCAGTGACAGGCTCCGGAGCTGGGTACTGACAGCAGCCATGACCTTGTTGTTGCCATGGACGAGGAGAGAGCTGAGGGCCCGCAGCCCGTCCCTTCGCAGACGCCCCTCAGGGGCCAATCTCAGGGCCTTCAGCACAACAGCCTGGTCATCTGAGTTCAGATTCCGCACCAGTAACACTGAAAAAAGGGGCTATGGTGGGTGGGTGGGCAAGGTGGCAGGGTGAGGAGCCCCCGAGGGTAGGGAGGGCTTGTCCTCAAGACCCAAAAAGTCAGGCCACTTGTGTCCAGGTTACTGCCTCACCCTCCTCGGCAGTCTGGGTCACGTAGGCCTCCATGGAGGGGCTGTCCAGGGTTTCCACGAAAATCCAGAACTGGAAGACTGTGAGCTGCTCTCCAGGTCCTGGCGGGGGCCTTCTGGGCAGCTTCTGCCCCAGGGCATCCTCCAGGAACTTCACACACACTGCAGGAGGCAGTAACACTGGCCTCAGAGTTTGGGTGAACACAGGCTTTTAGAGGGGAGAGATGCTCCCGCCCCAGGTTCAGGTCCAGGGGCCCCCTGTTCAAACCCCACCCATCTGGGTCCTTTTGCTCTAAGGCACAAGGCATTGCTGGTCTCCTCAGTGCCCAGCTTGTGTATCTGTGTGGGCTGACCTGGCTTCCTTGGGCTTCCTGTCACTGGGAATCTGAGCAAGGGTGGAAGGAGGGGCGGGTAGGCAGCCCACTCACCAGCCTCAGCCAAGCCTGGCTGGCGCAGGGAGAGGCGGGCACCATACTGGTTGCAGAAGGTGAGAAGTACCCGCTCCACCGGGCAGAGGAAGCAGCTGAGTCCCTCTGTGCATTGGTCCCAGAAGGTCAGGAAGCCAGGTCGAGAGGCCGAGAACTGCACGACTGTGAGGGGGTATGGGAAACCGTCAGCAATAGAGCAGGCGGGTGGGTAGAGAGCATGCAGATGGTGGTAGGCTGAGGTAGGAGTCTTTACCTTCCTGGGCAGAGGTGGCCAGGGTCTCCCACCTTCTGCTGAACTCACACATGGCCTCCAGCACTCGGGCTTCCCGCAGCAGCCGCTCCAGGGCCCATGCCTCCTGGCAGCGCAGGGGCCCAAATGTGCCCAGTTTCTAGAGAACATGGGTGGCCAAGTAGCTGAGGCCTCAGGGTAGGGTTTGGGAGGATGGTGCTCAGGGACAAGTCCCAGCATGCATTGGGGAGGATGGGATTGCAGAGTGTGGGAGATACTCCATTCAGCAAGAGCCAAATGCCAAGGGCCCCAGGGCACTGGGGTGTGGAACTCAAAGGAGGTATAGAGGACCAGGATGGAAAGGCAGGACTCCCTGGGGTGAAGGGTTACCAGGGAAGGGTGGGGGAACACCACCGGCCTCACCAGCAGGAGGCGACTGCAGTGGTACAGGTGCTGGACCAAGGCAGCGTCCAGAGCTGGACACCCCGTGCTGAGGGGGTGGGCACTGGGTGAATCTATGCTGTCCTCAGCCCCAGCCTCCGGGCTGCTTGGGGGCCTGAGGGAAAAATGGGGTCAATCACCCCAGAAGCACACATCACCACCTGGTCACCAGCATTTATTTTTATTAAGCTTCCCCATCCCAGAAAGGAAGAACAGATGATGCACAGACAACAGACAGTGGGGTAAGTTCATGGAGGATTTCCAGAAGGAGGAAGGGGATGGGACCAGCAGGTGGTAGTGGGGATCTCTGCAGTCAGTCTGCCCCATGCTGCCTCCAACTGGGACCACTGGGGCTGGCATGGGTGGGAGTAGGCTGCAGGCACAATGGTTTGTGACAAGTGGACTGGAAAGGGTGCAGGGCATGGGGCCATAGCCTGGGCAACAGCTGAGGGAGGAGGGACCTGGCACAACTCTCAACTAGGAACCAGCAAAGGCTACTCCAGAACTGACAGTTGAGGGGCCAGGGCCTCTGGGAGAGTCGGGGTTGAGGAGGAGTGGGGCAGTGCTGGGGGACCCAGGGTGCATGGCAGGGCACCGAGAGAGCTCCTTCAAAGGGCAGATTCAAGGTGAGACCAAGGGGAAAAGGAGGGGCTGGAGGCTCCCAAGCTGATGGGGATCGGTAGGGGAGGTGACATTGCAGAGATGAGGAGGGCAGTCACAAGCACTGGGGACACGTGGGGTTGGAGACATGGGCATGAAGGACACAGAAGGGGTGGACACAGGTGCAGCTGCCAGCAACTCAGTCCTCATGTGCTCCACCTGGCCCGCCTCACCTGTTCTCCCTTTTGACTTTCTCCCAACTCACCTGTTCCACCATCCCCTGGTCCTGCTTCACCTTTTCCCGCTCACACCTAGCCCTACGCCCATCTTGCCTAGCCCCCTCACCTGTCCCCAGGAACATCATTGTCTTCATCTTCGTCTTCATTGAGAAAGCTGAAGCTCTCCAAGGCATGCTCCACAGTGATGCTGAGACTGGAGGCCCGGCTGCGAGTCAGGCCTTGCCTCTGCTAAAGTTGTGAAGGGTGTCAGAGTGGCTACCACCCCCTGGCTGCCCTTCCTGGCTGCCCTAGCCCAGCCCAGCCCTCCTCACCATGAGCAGACTCTCTAGTCGGGTCACCTCCTGCTCCAGGCCCTGCAGCTCAGGAAACTGGCCACGGTAGTCATCCAGAGCAGCCATTAGGGCCCCCAAAGCCTCCTCCAGCCTCCTGTCCCCAGTCCCTCCAGCTGCCCCTGGGACTGGGGTCTGGACAACCATGGCCACGCTAAGTTCTGAATGCTGGGGTGCAGGGGTTGGGGGTGAGGGAGTGGGGCTTAGGCTCTGAACCATTGGCTCCGGGGTATCTGGGGCAGGGCTTGTGAGGGGTTTCCAACTGGAATGGGCAGGACTTGGGTGGGAGGTGCTGGGGGCTACAGGGTCTGCCTGAGTGCAGGAAGTGGAGGCTGGCAGGCTACAGGGAAGGGAGTTGGTGCCTGGGAGGGTGGGGTCTGAGTGTACAGAAGGGCTGGGGAGGGTAGCAAGTTCTAGAGAAGTGGAAGGGCTTACATTTATAGGGGTGGGGCTTGTGGCAGTCTGGACTAGGCCGATAGCACTGGGGGCACAACTTGTAGTGGTGTGAGGTGACTTCCTGGTTTTGTGGGTGGGACTTGTGGTTGTGTGGGCGGGACTTGTGGTGGTATGGGAGGGACTTGTGGTGGTATGGGAAGGACTTGTGGTAGTATGGGTGGGACTTGTAGTATGGGTGGGACTTATGGCATGGGTGGGGCTTGTGGAAGTGTGAGTAGGGCTTGTGGAAGTATTAGCGGGGCTTGCTGTGCTATGGGTGGGGCTTGTGGTAGTCTGGACTGGGCCTGTGATATTGAGGGTAGGGCCTGTAGCAGTAAGGGTAGAGATTATGGGCTTGTGGGTGGAGCCTGTAGTAGTGTGAGTAGGGGCGCTTGAAGCACTGTGGGTTGGGGTAATGGCACTATAGGTAGAACCTGTAGTATGAGTGGTGCCTGGCAGTTCTGAAGGGCCAGAGTCTGTGGCCTTATGAACTGCGTCTAGGTGTGCAGATGGGGCAGGGTCTGTAGATGTGGGGACAGAGCCTGTTGTACCAGGGGTAGAGCTTGTGGCAGAGTAGCCAGGGTCCAGGGCAAGAGGATCAGGATTGGGGTGCTCCCCATGGATGGGATCTGGGTGTATAGGTGAGCTAGGTCCCTGGGCTAGGCTTTCTGGGCCCACAGCCTCCACTGAAGCCTCAGCCAAGGCAGCGTCTACACTAGCCTCACTGATGTGGCTCAGAGTCCTACTGTAGGGTACGTGCCCATTTGCCATGATTGGGGCCACAGCCCCCTCCTCATCCAAGGACCCAGAGCTAGGGGTCTCAGGCCTACGGAAGGCAACCTGGATGGGAAGGGGCTCGGGCTGCTGCACCAGGGGCCTAGGGGCTGACGAGTGGCGGGCAGTGCCTGAGAGCTGTGGGCTGGATGAGTCATCTGAAGATTCAGATGACAGAGACCATGCTGTCCCATTCTCCAGCTCCTCCTGCCGTCGCAGCATGTTCTGAGAAAGAGAGGGCATTTCAGAACCACCCCCAGGGAGCCTCTGGAGGACAGTGAGGCCTGGACTCAGGCTGTGACTCACATAGAAGGCCTGTTCCCGAAGCGAGGGTGTGTCTGGTGGGCTCTGGCTATAGGTGGAGAAGCGCTTGGTGACTGTGGAGGCCTTGTTGACAGAAGCAGCAGCTGAGGGCTGGTCATCCTTGTCGAAGGGGCTGGGAAGGGAAGAGGCTGTTGGAAGGTGCCACAGCCCTCCTGACCCTCCCCCAAGCCCCTCAGCCCCACCAACCTCCATGTGACTTCCAGGCTGAGCTTGATGGTGCCAAGGTCATTGATATCCACAGCCACAACCTGGGGCAGGGCAGCGAACAGGTCCTTGGTCTCACAGGAGACACTGCCAACAACCACATGGTTGGCCAGGCCCTTCAGTTCTGTTACCTGTAGCCAAGAGTGGATGGTGGGGTCACAAGGGGGCAGGGGCCATGAGACTGTGGGCAATCTAAGGTCTGAATTTGCATACAGCTTATAAAATGGTCATGGGAGGCTGAGGCGGGAGCATCATGGTCAGGAGTTGAAGACCAGCCTGGGCAACACAGCAAGACTATGTCTCAAAAAAAAAAAAAAAATTAGGCAGGCATTGTGGTACACCTGTAGTCCTAGCTACTTGGGAGGCTGAGGTGGGAGGATGGTTTCAGCCCAGGAGTTTGAGGCTAAAGTGAGCTATGATTGCACTGCTGCACTCCAGCCTGGGTGACAGAGTGAGACCCCTGTCTCATCAATGAATGAATGAATGAATGAATGCTCATGGGGTCATGGATGCTTGAAGCAGCCTGGGAGCATGGGAATCACTGAAGTCTGCGTGGAAGGGTCACTGAGGTCATGGGGGTCACAGTCCCATGGGAGCTTGAGGGGGTCAAATATCCACAGGGTCAGAAGATCATGAGGAGGTCACAGGGTCAGGAGGCCATGATGTCCTAAGAGTCACAAAGATTGTTGCTCTCAAGGCCACAAAGATTATAAGGAAACCAAGGGTCATGAAGATCATGGGATCATATATTCACAGGGCCATGGAGCCATGAGGGGGTCACAGGAGTAAGAGACTCAGGGTAATAGGGGTCACAAGGGGTTCACAGGACCACGGTTTCCTGTACTCCTGGGCAGAGACATCACCTTGATAGATAGGAATTCCGTGAGCAGAGGAAGAAAGATGGTTTCTTCACTGTCCCACACCTGCTTTCCACTACCCTCAATTCGGCCCCGTAGTTTCCAGCGCTGACGCCCATATTTCATGCAGATCTGGGGAAACAGGCGGGATGAGCCAGCCCTAGGCATTGGGACCCTGCCGACCCAGCCCCCCTGCACATTCTCATACCTCATACTGATCACCCACACACAGCCTGGCGAAGCCAGCCAGCCCTGGGAGTTGGGGGAGAAGGGGAGAAGTCGGTGAGCCATATTGGGGGTCTTCAGCATATTCCATCTGGCCCCCCACCTGCCTCCACAACTCAGTACCTTTCATTCGGAGATGAAACTCGCCCAGCTGTGCCTCCAGCTCACTCTCCAGCAGACACATGCTCTGGGAGGGAGAGGCAGGGACAGGAGGGGGTCAAGAGCCAGCCACTAGCCCTGCCACACCCTGTGCCTCTGCCTCATGGGCACCTATCCCTCACCTCCGTGTACTCTCGATGCCCCCGAGTGGCCTCTGCCAGGCTGTCCCGGGCCTCTCGGCTCCCGGGGGACCCAGTGGTATAGGCACGGACCATGTTGTAGGCACCATCCCGCAGACGCCGCTGGACACAGTATGCCTCATACAGCTCGTCGATCTGGGAAGGTGAGTGGGGTGGCAGTAGGGGGACTGAGACTCATCTCGGGGGTTGCTCACCCAGGGCCTGGCACTGCCCCTCTTTTCCCAATGATATCCAACCCCCCATCCCAGTCCACACACATGCTGCACTCCTACCTTGCTGGCATGGAACTCCAGTCGTCGCAGGAAGCGTTCAATGGACTTGACTTGCTGAGGGAGAGGTGGGTCAGGAGGGGCCTGAGGCCCAGGGCCCTTACCCTCCCGTGAGCCAACCCCTTCCAGTACCATTCCATACATACTCACCTTGTCCAGATCATACAGGAAGCCCTGCAGGGGGTGGGGAGAAAGGGGCATTTAGGAGGGATGAGGAGGACTCCGGCAGAGGCGGACTCAGACTCATCACAGCTCCCCTCTCTCACACCACAGTCCACAAGCACTCCCGTTGCAGTAGCAACTGACCCCCTTCCTGCTGGCCTAGCCCTTGGAAGATGCTTTTAGCACAGATCTAGTCCCTTCAACCCCCTCCATATCCCCTCCCCAACCTCTTCCCTGGGATTCCTTTTCCGGCAGGCAGCTGCATCAGAGCTCTGTGCCTCTTTGTGCAAGGTTCCCTCTGCAGGGGAACTCCCATTCATGCCTTAAGACCCGGCAGAAGTGTTCCCTCCTCTGGGAAGCCCTAACCTCTTTCCAAGAAGTACCATGGCTCTCCTCAGTACCACTGCAGCAGAATCTCCTGCTATTCATGTCTGTGGGTGTCCCACCTACCCCACTGGAAGCTCCTGGGGCAGGTACTGAGTCCCAAGCAGAAAGCGTGCACATTAAAGTTTGGGGATAGAAAACCCCTCAGCCTTTCCTGATACCCCTTTTCTACTCACACCTGAACCAAGTCACCCCAGAAAGTAGCCCAGATATCACCCAGGGCTGGCCCAGCCCAGTCCTCCACACCACAGAGGCAAAGAGCATCCCTACCTCCCACCACTCACCAGGCGGGAATTCCTCTTGGACTCCCTTATCTGCCCCTGGAGTTTCTCCTGCTCCTGCTGGTGCACTTCCAAGTAGGCCCTGAGGAAAGCGACGACCAGAAGAATGCACTCAAGCTCTTTAGCCTCAACCTGCCCAGGGTGCGGGCGGGCGGCAGGGAGAGGACATGGGGCTGGAGAATTTTCCTGCTAGCAGGATGCAGGCTTGGGGAGGGATCCCGGGACAGGGCTGGGGAGGGAGGAGCTGCTCACGTCAGACCCCGCTTCAGCGCCGTGTACACCAGGTCCAGCCGCTCGGGCTGTGGCACCTTGGGGGCTGGGTGAGCCACGGAAAACATCCTGGACACTCGGGAGAGGGCGGGGGGCTTCCGTGGAGGCCCCGGCGGGCTGAAGACCGGGAAGCTCCTAAAGGAGAGGCTGTCCTCAGGGGAGAACAGGAGTCCCCCAGACCCTCACTACGCACCCCTAGACCCTCACTAGCGCCCAGTCCCAGCCCCATCCAACGCCCTTCGACCCCAACCCCGCGCGGCCTCGTACCTGGGCCCCCGCTCGTGGCTGCCGAGGACGCCTGCGAAGGACTGGCTCCTATTGACCCGGGCGCTGAGCAGGCGACGCTGCGGCCGCACGGACAGGGACATCATGGAGTGAGTCCGCGCGGGGCTCCCTGCGGGAGTGAAGCGGGGGTGTCCAGTATCGGTCGGACCCCCGAAGCCACCTCCCTGCGGCTCGATTCCAGGGCTGGCGCAGGTCCTTCCTGCCACCAGCACAGCTGCCTCAGCGAGCTCCGGCCGGGTCCTCCTAGTCCTGCGGGCCTGGGCGCTAATGACAGACCAGGCGCAGGCGACTCGGCCTCGGACTCAGCGTGGCCTCGGCTCGGCCCCCACTTCCTGCCGAGGTGCCGGCTCCGCCTGCCGCGGGGCAGGAAGGGGGGTCTCTCGGGGACCCTCCACTGGCTGGGAAGGGGCAGGAAAGGGGCGGCGCACGCGAAGAATGTGCGGAAGCGCCTGTTTACCCGGGGGCGGGGCAGCCTCCCAGCCCTGCCCCCGACGCCCCCTCAGGGCATAGGAAGGTCTGGCGCCCCCACTCCGGGAGGCTGAGGAGGTCACGGGGCGGGGCGGGGCGCGGCGCGCACTTGGAACCCTACGGAGCTGCCCAACAGGCCCGGCCAGGCGCGGGTTTATTGTCAGCCCTGCGCCCGCCAGCATGACCTACTCCCCCCAGCCCCGACTGAGGGCTCCGCCGACTCGGCGCCCTCCCGGCCGGGGGATTCCCAGAGTGGGGCGCGATGCCGAGAAGGGCCCCGCCCCCTCCTCTTTCCTGCAGCTCCCACCTGGAAACTGAGTCACGGACATGCGCCTCGACCTCTGGCTTCGGCGGGAGAGCTCCTCGGCAGACCCCCACCCTGCTTCGGCGAAAGAGACACTCCTGGCCCCCAAACCCGGCCTGCGCCCCCTGGGGCCAGCCCCTAGCTTTGGCAGCCCTAAGCCGGGTATTACCTCTCTTCTTGGTGTTCATGGTGGGTCCGGGACGGCCCCCGACCCGTGATTGCCCCCCGCAGCACCTCCAACCCTGGCCACTTGGAGCCGCCCGGCTGAGCTCCCCCTCGCTCCCAGCGGCTCTGGCTCGGTTTCGGCTCCTCCCGGCGCCGCCCCCCGCCCAGTTCCTGCCGCCTGACTCAGCCCGCCTGGATGGGGCGGGACGGGTGACTGGGGTTCCCCTCGGGGAGGGGACCGACGGGGGATGAGGGGTCTTCTCGGCTGGGGTCAGTAATGTGCATTAAGGGATTTGAGCGTGGGGATGAAAATGGAAAGATAGAATGAGGGCGCTGAGTGGAGGATGTATCAGGGACGGGGCTTAAAGAGTGGCTGTTGAGGCCGGGCGTGGTGGCTCACGCCTAAAATCCCAGCACTTTGGGAGGCCCAGGGGGGCGGATCACGAAGTCAGGAGTTTGAGACCAGCCTGACCAACAGGGTAAAACCCTGGTCTCTACTAAAACTACAAAAATTAGCCAGGCGGTGGCGCGTGCCTGTAATCCCCCCGGGGTCGGCTCCACTGCATTCCAGCCTGGGAGACAGAGCAATACTCTGCCCGCCCCCCCCGCCCCCCCCCGCCCCAGCCAACACACACACAGTAGTGGCTGTTGAGCAGTGCTAAGGCCAGAGGGCTGAGAGCTGGGGTTCTAAGTGTGCAATGGTGGATAGTAGGGGACTGAAGAGTGGAAGGATGGGGCTCAGGGTGCTGTTTGGAGGAGCTATGCAGATGGAGGGCAGAGAGTTAGGGCACTGATCACCAGGGGACTCCGGGGCTGAAAAGAGAGGCTGAAAATGTGGGACTAGATCTACCTCATAATAGTGTGTGCTGCTGCACCAAGAGGGATGCAGAGAAGGAACTGGGTGCAGAGTCCCACAGTCCCATGCACCACCCACTCCTACTACAGAGTGCTCAGTCTGGGTACGCCCCTCCTCCCAGGACCCAGAGGAAAGGATGGGGTCTGGCTGCCAGCCGGGGCCTCCTCCCTAGCCAAGTTGCATCTTAGACTAATGCCCCATCCTTCCTGCCCCCAGTTCACATTCGCCTCTCAGGTTCTGCATTTCCATGGCACCAACTTGTTCCTATCCCCATCACCATCCCCAGTATCTCTCTCTCTCTCAGTCTCTCTCTCTTTTTCTTTTTTTTTTTTTTTTTTTAAGACAGAGTCTTGGTCTGTTGCCCAGGTTGGAGTGCCGTGGCATGATCTCAGCTTACTGCAACCTCTGCCTCTCAGGTTCAAGCAATTCTCTTGCCTCAGGCTCCTAAGTAGCTGGTATTACAGACACCCACCACCATGCCCAGCTAATGTTTGTCTTTTTAGTAGAGATGGGGTTTCAGCATGTTGCCCTGGCTGGTCTCAAACTCCTGACTTCAGGTGATCCGCCTGCCTCATTCTCCCAAAGTGATGGGATTACAGGCATGAGCCACCATGCCTGGCCTATCTCTTCTTTGAATATCCAGCGTCCACCTCTAGCCTGGATAGATGCCACCATGCCCATCCCTCTCCTGACCATGTAGGGGCTGGATGTCCCCCCATCTCATAAACACTCTTGCTCCTTGAGGCTCAGTTCTCCCATACTGTGCTTACTTTCTTCCCAAGAGACTAAGATGGGCCCAGGTGTCTGCATTTCCATAAGCTCCCCCTTCCCCGACAGATCAGATGCAAGAGGTCCAGGGACCTCAGTTTGAGAAATGTTATTCTCCACTCCTCCTTGAAGCCTGGGTACCCTACACCCTACACTGGTAACCTGTGCATTCCCATTGCCTGTCTAACACTGACCTCTCTGCTCCCTTCAGCCATCCCCAGCCTTATCACCCGGCTTTGTAATGCCCCTTTCCTAAACCACAACCACACTGATGCAACTCTCAGGCTTTCCATCACCCCCACCTCACCTGCCTTTTACCTGAGACCTCTGGTCCCTTGAGTCTTCGCTCATTTATTCAACTATTCACTGAGTGACAACCTTGTGCCAAGCATGTGCCAGTCACTGGAGATACAGGCCAGAATTTCACAGACACCACCCTGTGCAGAGCTCACAGTCCGCCTCTGCTTTCTTTTTTTCTGCCAGCTCCCTCCTACCTTCTCTTCCCCTACCTTCCCTGCACAGCCTTCTCCCCAGCCTGAATCGACAGCCACCATCCCATCACTTGCCTGCTGTGAGTATCCTCAGCACTGCACACCTCTCTTCCATCTGGCAGAAACCAGCCCTGGGGAACCCAACTCCCAGTCTTCTCTACACCTGCACACAGGCCGGCAGGAGTTGCCACAGGTCTTGGCACAGCAGCCTGGCTGGAATCACAGAGCAATCCTCAACCTTGGCCAGGCCCCTCACTGCCTGCCCAGCAAATACTCAAGTGTGATCCTAGTCATCTTTCTCCTTTCGGGGTGTTTCAGTCTTTCTCCACAAGTCTCAGACAAGATCAAGTCACTCACACATGAAAGATGAAAACAGGCTGGGCACAGTGGCTCATGCCTATAATCCCAGCACTTTGGGAGGCAGAGGCGGGCATGTGGTCAGGAGTTTGAGACTGGCCTGGCCAACATGGTGAAACCCTGTCTCTACTAGAAATACAGACATTAGGCCAGGTGCAGTGGCTCACACCTGTAATCCCAGCACTTTGGGAGGCCGAGGCAGATGGATCACCTGAGGTCAGGAGTTTGAAACCAGCCTGACCAACATGGTGAAACCCTGTCTTTACTAAAAATACAAAAATTGACTGGGTGCAGTGACTCACGCCTGTAATCCCAGCACTTTGAGAGGCCGAGGCGGGCGGATCATGAGGTCAAGAGATTGAGACCATCCTGGTCAACATGGTGAAACCTCATCTCTACTAAAAATATAAAAATTAGCTGGGCGTGATGGCACTGGCCTGTAGCCCCAGCTACTCAGGAGGCTGAGGCAGGAGAATTGCTTGAACCCAGGAGGCGGAGGTTGCGGTGAGCCAAGATCTCGCCATTGCACTCTAGCCTGGACAACAAAAGCGACACTCCATCTCAAAAACAAAAAAACAAAAATTAGCTGGGTGTGGTGGCGGGCAACTGCAGTCTCAGCTACCAGGGAGGCTGAGGCACAAAAATGGCTTGAACCCAGGAGGTGGAGGTTGCAGTCAGTGGAGATTGCACCACTGCACTCCAGCCTGGGCAACAGAGCAAGACTCTGTCTCAAACGAACAAACAAACAAACATTAGCTGGGTGTGGTGGCACCCGCCTGTAGTCCCAGCTATTTGGGAGGCTGAAGCAGGAGAATCGCTTGAACCCAGGAGGTGGAGGCTGCAGTGAGCCAATATCGTGCCACTGCACTCCAGCCTGGGTGACAGAGCGGGACTCTGTATCAAAAAAAGAAAAATGAAAAATGAAAGCAACCCTGGAAACTGTCCAGATGCTTGTCGATGAATAATGGAATTATCACACAGCAAAAAGAATGAAAAATATACAGCGACATGTAACAACATGGGTGAATCTGAGAGCAAGCCAGAGAGGACAAATGTATGATTCCCTTGATAATGAAGTCCAAAAGCAGGCAAAACTAATCTATGGTGATAGAGGTCAGCCTGGGAGTCTCCCTCCAGGTGTTGTGACTGAAGAGGCCACAAGGGGTCTTCCAGGGTGCTGGTAATGTCTGATTTCCTGCTCTGAGTTAAATTTCCTGATCATATATGGGTGTGTTCTCTTATGAAAATGTATAGAGTTGTACACTTAGGACATACACACCTTTTGTCTGTCTATTATATTTCAATGTAAAATTGGTTATAAGTAATTACAAAATGTTGGGCCGGCACAGTGGCTCACACCTATAATCCCAGCACTTTGGGAGGCTGAGGAGGGTGGATCACTTGAGGCCAGGAGTTTGAGACTAGCCTGGTTAATATGGTGAAACTCTGACTATTAAAAATACAAAAATTAGCCGGGCGCGGTGGCTCACGCCTGTAATCCCAGCACTTTGGGAGGCTGAGGCGGGTGGATCACGAGGTCAAGAGATCGAGACCATCCTGGTCAACATGGTGAAACCCCGTCTCTACTAAAAATACAAAAATTAGCTGGGCATGGTGGCATGTGCCTGTAGTCCCAGCTACTCAGGAGGCTGAGGCAGGAGAATTGCTTGAACCCAGGAGGCGGAGGTTGCGGTGAGCTGAGATCGCGCCATTGCACTCCAGCCTGGGTAACAAGAGCGAAACTCTGTCTCAAAAAAAAAAAAAAAAGCCGGGCGCAGTGGCTCACGCCTGTAATCCAAGCACTTTGGAGGCCAAGGTGGGTGGATCACCTGAGGTCGGGAGTTCAAAAAAAAAAATACAAAAATTAGTCAGGCATGGTGGTGTGGCTTGTAGTCCCAGCTACTCAGGAGGCTGAGGCATGAGAATCGCTGAACCCAGGAGGTGGAGGCTGCAGTGAGCCGAGATCTCGCCACTGCACTCCAGCCTGAAGCCTGGGTGACAAAGCAAGATTCTCCTTAAAAAAAAAAAAAAAAATTCCAAAAAAGAAGTGACTCAGCCCGGTGCAGCAGCTCATGACTGTAATCCTAGCACTTTGGGAGGCTGAGGCTAGTGGATCACCTGCAGTCAGGAGTTTGAGACCAGCCTGATCAACTTGGTGAAATCTTGTCTCTACCAAAAAAAAAAAAAAAAAAAAAAAAAAAAAAAATTAGCCGGGAGTGGTGGCACATGGTTGTAATCCCAACTACTCGGGAGACTGAGGCAGGAGAATCGCTTGAACCCAGGAGGTGGAGGTTGTAGTGAGGTGAGACCGTGCCGTGGCACTCCAGCCTGGGCAACAAGAACAAAACTCCATGACTCCCCTGTTGGCCTCATGTCTTTCTCCAGCTACCCCATTCCTCATCCCATCTCTCTCTCCTCTCCTTTCAAAGCCAAGTGTCTTGAAGAGATGTCTACCAGCATTTTCTCACCATACCCACCTACTCCTCTTCCCATCCTGGTCCAGCTTCTGTACCCCCCACTCCCCTGGCTAGTCTGGACAAGGTCACAGTGACCTCCCTGTTGCTGAAACCAGTGCCCATGTTTCATCCTTACCCTGCTTGATCTCAATAAAGCTTTGGACTTTGTGGCTCCCCTCCTCTTCTTTAAGCCCTTCCTTCCCCTGAATTTCAAGAGGCAATACGCTGATTTTCTACCTACTTTTCTGGCTGCACATCTTACTTTCCCACAGAGGCCCCTTTTCTCCCCCATCCCTGAATGGGCCTTATCATCCTTGCTGTTGGGCTGTGCACAGCTCCTGCAGTTCAGTGCCATCTAAATGTTGCCAACTTCCTTATCTCTCCTTCACCCAAGCCACTCTTCTGAGCACCAGGCCTCTGTATCCAACTGCCGCCTGCCGCCTCTCCAGATGCTGAGTGCACCGTCGCAGTGCACAATGGGTTTGAGGTTTCCAAATCAAATTCACCACTTTCAGCCTGACTCTCCCTAGTCTCAACTTCTCCATGACAGCCCCAACATCTATGCATCCAGATGTTCAAGACAGAAACCAGGAGTCATCCTGGATGTCTCAGTTAGCCCCATGGCTACTCAGTCACCCCTTCCTGCCAGGTCTAGCTCTTAACTCTCTCTGCAATCTGCCCCCTCACCTCTACCCAGATAGCCAGAATTCAGGTCCAAGCCATCATCAACTCTTCCCTCGAACCTTACATTTGGGCTCCTGATGAGCTAGAACCTTCCTGGGGGAATCCCTGTCTCCACTCTAACCTGCAATCATCCATTCATTATTCAGTAACAATACTGACCTTAAAATTCCAGCCACCTGATAGTGCCAAAAACTGTTCTTTATTGAGAGCTTTCCATATGCCAGGCACTGAGCTTAGCAAACATCATCTCATTTAATTCTGGCAACAGCCTTATGGGGGTAAGTCCTATTAGCCCCACTTCGCACCTGAGAAACCTCATGCTAACTAGCTGTGTGACCTTGGGCAAGGCACTAATTAGTTTTTGGGCTTCAGACACCCATCTGTAAAATGAGGACAATAATAATAATAACAACAGCTATTTCCCAAGGCTGTTGGAGGATGAACTGAGATCTCTCAAGAGGACATCCCTCTATAGGAAGTGTTTGGGGAAAGGAGAACTGTATGTGGGATAGTGATGTTGGAGTGGACACACTACCTAATTTTTATTTTTTCTTTGAGACAAGGTCTCACTCTATCACCCAGGTCTGAGTGCAGTGGTGCATTCATAGCTCAACACAACTTTGAACTCCTGGGCTCAAGCAACCTTACTGCCTTAGCCTCCCAAGTAGCTGGAACCACAGGCATGCAGCACCATGCCCAGCTAACATCTCACTGTGGACACACAACAAATGTTAACTGCTGTTATTATTAACAATTACAAAGCTGGTAAGTGGCAAGGCCATGATTCAGACGCAGGCTGTCTGACCCTGGGACTCTAAATCTTTTTTTTTTTGACAGTCTTGCTCTGTCGCCAGGCTGAAGTGCAGTGGCATGATCTCAGCTCACTGCAACCTCTGTCTCCTGGGTTCAAGCAATTCCCCTGCCTCAGCCTCCCAAGTAGCTGGGACTAGAGGCGCTCGCCACCACACCCAGCTAATTTTTTGTATTTTAGTAGAGATGGGGTTTCACCATGACCAGGATGGTCTCGATCTCCTGACTTCATGATTCGCCCACCTTGGCCTCCCAAAGTGCTGGGACCACAGGTGTGAGCCACTGCACCTGGCCTCTAAATCTTTAACATCACTCTATTCGGACTGTTGTGAAATAGCCACAGGCACTCTTGCCCCAGGGAGAAAGCCCAGACTCTCTAACATGACCCACCAAGCCCTTCAGGATCTGTCCTGTCCTTCACATTCTTTCAACCACTCCTCCCCTCCCAGTCCCCTGCTTTCCCTGTTCCAGCAGCTGAGACCCTCTCTCAATACTTGCAAGCTTCTTCAGAATCTGACCCATAGCCCTCATTGCTCCTATTCCTTCTTCCCAATTCCCAGCACCAAGTCCCTCTCCTTCCTCAAGTCTACCCTATAACTTCTTCCTCCAGGAAGCAGGTCATGGGTTGGTTCCCCCTTTTTGGCTTCCTCCCTCTGAACCCAAGACCACATAACTCAGTTGTCAGTTCTCCTTTAGGGCCTGTCTTCCCACCAGACTGAACCTTGTGAGGCCTGGGACATATCTGCTTGGCTCACTATAGCACTCTGGGGGCCCTCCACCCGCCAGAGCACCTGGGAGATGAAGGAGGGGGAGCAGTGGGGGAAGCTGGGCTGCCTAGACACAGGAACAGCAGGTCTTGAGCTGTCTGTTGGTGGGGAGGATTTCAAGTCTGTGTCCACTCCAACTCCCCTACCCCACATAAAATCCTCCCTCTCCCTTCCCACTTGCTGATGGTATAGGATCCCCTGGGATTCTGGACTCAGAAACAGCTGACTGTTCCATCAGTTTTCTTTCTCTGGTTGGCCCTCTGCTGCCACCATCCCCAGAGTTCCACAGGAAGCGGGATGTCTAACTGTTGGTGCAAATGACCATCAGAATGTCCATCTGAGTGACCACTTCAGGATATGGGTGGCTAGGATTGCCATTGCTGGGTGAGGAGAGGTAGGAAAAGAGTTGAACCCCTTGAGCTAAGGCAGGAGGGCCACCTCAACTGGTGGGGGACTGGCTGATAAGGGCCTAGGGACTCTCTGGGCTCATGTCAGCCCTATAGTCTGTTCCCCGCATGGGAAAGAACCCAGATCCAAGTTTCCAAAGGTTATGGGGCTTGCAGCACAGCCAGGTCAGGATGGCAATAAGTGGAGCCCTGACAGTCCGCCTGCATGGCCCCAGATCCTGCAGTTCCGCTATACTTCCTACACACCAAGACTGGCACACCCGGGTGCGGTGGGATGTCCCACCACCTGGGCTGCCCAGCTCAGCATTGTGCCAGGCCAGCCGCCTCTCTGGGAGTCCCCGGGTCTAGCCCCGCTCCGCCCCAGGGCCTTCCCTGACCGAGGTAAACAGAGGCTAAAAATAACCCGGGCAAGGGGCGGCTGCAAGGGAGAAGGGGGTCCCCCTTGAGCCTGCCCCTGTCTCCATGGCAACTGCCCCCAAACCCGGGGCTGACGTCATCTCGCAGCTGCCCAAGCGTGGAGGGAGGGGGAGCGGCGCGGCCTGGGACCCCCCACCCCGGAACCGGGCGGAGGCGGTCGGGTGGCCTCACTTCCTGCCGGCCCCCTCCCTGGTCAGCTGGTCACATTCCCTGACCGCGCGCTGGGAGCTGGGCGGCCTCCCCCGGGCCGGGCCTGGCCAGGGCCGAGTCGGAACGGCGGCGCAGAGGGGCTGCCGTGACTCATCCGCGCCCTCCCCGCCCGCTTCTCCCCTGCAGGACCTAGCGCGGCGCCCTGAGTCCTCCCTTCACCCGCAACCAAACCTAGACCCCTGGAGCGGTTCACCTGGCTCCTCTCTCCCGCCGCAGCCACAGGACCCAGGCGGGGGAGGGAGGTGGAAGGAGCTATGCCAGTCCTCCTTGTCCCGCTGGAGTATTTTGTACCTTAGTCCCCAGTTCGTTCCTCTCCCCACTCCAATACGACGGAGGTGGATGTCGCAGGGGCAAGGACTCAGATCTAATTCCCCTTCTCCCAAACCAGCTGTGTGACCTTGAGAATACTACTAACCTCTCTGGGCCTGTTTCTGCATCTGCCAGATGGTCAATAACCCTCCTCAGATGCTGTGCGTTGGCCGAATGCGGCAGGCCCAGGGCGCGGCCTGGCAGATGGCAGCCAGGGCACCGGGATTGTTACACGAGGCTGCGCACAGTAGGTGCTTGGGCGGCCGCGCGGCCGCCTGAACACGCATTAGAACTGGCTGGGGAGGGTCGGTAGGGGAGGCCGGACTCAGGCCTCACCCTGGAGAGGAGGACAAAGGGTGCTGAAGATGGACTGAACCCGACCTCTAGCCCTGGTGAGCAGCCCCTTGCCCAAACCCGTTCTGCAGGGTGCCCAGGCCCGGCTGTTGCAGAGACCTCGCGCCAGCCTCCATTTCCAGGGACAAGCTCTGTTCCCCGACCAGGACGGTCCTCTCTGGCTTGGGCTACGCCAGGTTTGGGCTGAGAGCCCGGCTCCAACCCAGGCTCGGTCACCTCGGGGTCGGCCACAAAGCCGCTTAGGCCGGCCCCTGGAGCTAGGAGGATTAGCTCAGCTCAGAGGCCAGCCCGCACCCTTCGTCGCCCCCTCCCAAGTTCCAGCCCAGCCTCCCCTGCAGCGAGAGCAGCAAGGGCTCCCGGGGAAGGCGCGTGCCAGGGCCCAGGCTGGCGCCTTGCGCCCGCCCGCCGGCCTGGCCCACCCCAGAACCCCGGGGCACCGGCCCCCAGGGCCTTGCCGTGGGAGGAAAGGCGGCAGCACCAGGCGCTGCAGGCCCGGAGGCGGCGGCTTTTGTAGAAGCTGCGTTCTCCGCGCCTGGGGGGAGGGGAGGAAAGACACTACGCGGCCGGGATCGCGGGGAAGGGGTGAGGCGGGACAGGGCCGCAGATTCCGGACCCGCCGGCCAGCGCCGGCGCGGGAGGCACCAGAACCTCCACGCCTGCCTCCCGCCCGGCCTGCAGCCCCGGAAACGGCGCGGACACTCACATGGCTGCGCTGGACTGCGCGGACTTCGCGCTCTCCTTGCGCTTGGAGGTGCCCGGCCTGGTCGCGCCGCAGCTGCCGCTGCCGCCGCCGCCGGCGCCGGCCCCTCCCTCCGCCCCGCCGCCCCGCCGCCCCGCCGCCCCTCCCCTGGCCCGCCGGGCCCCACCCCCTGCGCTCCCGCGGCTCCCGCACCCCTGGAGGCGCCCACGGCTCGCTCCGCCCCCTCGGTAACTGGGCAGGCCGGTGGCCCGTGCAGCCCACCAGCTTTCAGGGAGGGGAGACCCTGGGAGATGTGAGGGCGGCTTTCTGGGAACCTGACGCAGACTCTAAAACGGGGAGCGCCTGGGAGCCCCGCCTGCTTGCCCGCTCCCCAGATCTCTCGGGTTCTGGAGATCTTGCGGGCCCCCTGTCTGTGGCCACCTGAAACAGATCCTGGAACTGCCACTGCTGGCTTAAGCTGTTTGGCAGAAAGGATCCCGGGCTGTTTCGGTGAAGGTCTGGGGGAGTCCAGAAGCCACCTGACACCTTCTGGGTCCAGACGCTGCCCTTCAGACCTGCCATTTCAGCCAGCCTCAGTTTCTCCCCTGTAGGGGCAGGCTGCCCTTTGTGCCACTGTCTGGCTGGTAAGTCCAGGCTCATAGCTGGGTCATGCATTCCCCACTCATTGGGTACTGGTTTCGGGGCAGTCTTGGGGTGGGGACGGTGGCAGGGTCCAGGTACCGGGGCATGTGTTAGTCCTTTCCAAAGCCCCTCTGGGATGCTGGCCCTGAGTTTACCCCATGCTGGGGTCAAAGGGCCAGTTCCACTCCACAGCCCCGCCCATCAATCAGACACCCCTGGCCCCTTCTAACCTGGACATGCCTCGGGCTTCTCCAGGGCTTGCATTACTGCAGCCCCTCATGTATAGCAGACCTACCCAGGAATAGTTTCAGGGACAGTAAGAGGTCCCCGATTATCTATACCCCACTTCCACTAGTCCTGAGGGCTGTTTGTGTGGGGTTTTTTTTTTGTTGTTTGCTTGGTTTTGTTTGGTTGGTTTTTTAGAGACGGGGTTTCTTCATGTTGCTCAGACTGGTCTCTAATTGGGCTCAAGCGATCCTCCCACCTCAGTCTCCCAAAGGGCTGGAATTACAGGCTTGAGCCACCTCAGCCTTGCAGTTCTCCACTCTCCAGCCCCTTTTCTTGTACTTCCTTTGCAGTGCTCTTTTTATTTATTTATTTATTTTTGTGGGGGAGAAGGGGACAGAGTCTTGCTCTGTTGCCCAGGCTGGAGTGCTGTGGCACGACCTCGGCTAACTGAAACCTCTGCCTTCTAGGTTCAAGCGATTCTCCTGCCTCAGGCTCCTGAGTAGTTGGGTTTACAGATGTGCACCACTGCACCCAGCTAATTTTTATATTTTTGGTAGAGATGGGGTTTCACCATGTTGGCCAGGCTGTCCTTGAACTCCCGACCTCAAGTGATCCACCCCCTTTGGCGTCCCAAAGTGCTGGGATTATAGGCATGAGCCACTGCACCAGTCAATGCCCTTTTTTCTGTAGTCCTTAAACCTGGGTATGACTCCATGGGCTGAGTTATTCTCTTTATTCCCCTTACCCTAAAATATCCGGTCTCGGGGCTCCCATCCATTCACTGCTGGCTGACCCAAGCTTCCCTCTGTGCCCAGAGCCCTCTCCTGTTCCAGCGCCCCTGGCGGCTCTCTGGGTGACTTGCCAGCCCTCACAATTGTCCCCATCCTTGCAAAGTGCCACTGTCTACCCAGGCATCCACGTGAGCCAGAATCTGGTTCTCTGGAGTTCTCAAAGCTGGCACCAACTGGCACCTGTCCACCCCTAAAGTCACCTCCTCAGCCAGGCATCCTCTCAGCACCTTCTCTGCAGACACTCTGTTCCAGCCTCCTATTGACTCCCTTCATACCGCTCAACATGGCCAGGCAGCAGCATGCATGCCATGTGTGCTCATGGGCCTGAGTCTGCCTGCTGTGGGTCTCTAAGAAGTGTTGGGGCAGGAACCACAGGTCTTTATCACCACGGTCCCTGGCTCATAGTAGGAGTTCAAGAAATATTTGTCAAATGAGCAAGTAACTGAATGTGCAAATGCATGAGCCCTTGGCATCCCCCTCTCCTGCCCTCACCTTCCTTTAGCTGCCCAGTCCTCTTGCTTCTTTCTCTTTAACATCTTTTGCATTCAGTTCCTCCCCCTATCATGCCCGCCCACTCCAGTGGATAGTCCAGACTTTGTGGTTGGGCCTCCAAAGCCCAGGAGATCTGGCGCAAGATGACCTCACCTCCTTATCTTGCACCTATTCTGTGACCCCTGTTATCTGGCTTCCACCACACTCTCAGCCTGCGGCTCCCTGGATGCAGCCTCCACCCTCTGGCCTCTGCCTTTTTTCCCAGGCTCCCTTATGCCTGGGATGGTCCTTCCCCTCGTCCACTTGGAAAACAGCTCAGATGTGTCCTCCCCCAGGGAACCTGTGTTCTCTGAGCACCCATCATTGCCTATTGTCCTTGTCCATGGCCTGCCCTGTGACCACCAGACCAGACACAGATGGGGCTGCAGTGATTAAATGGAACATCTGGGAGTTCACCTGGTTCTTCCCCCACATCCAAGGGGCCTTGAGGGAAGGGCAGTATCCCTCTGAGGGTCACAGGGTGCTGGTGGCCTCCAAGGCCGCTCCCTAACAATTGGTGAGCTAAGCACGGGAGAGGACACAGCTTGAGACCCACTTCACAGAGGAGACACCTGAAGCTCAGGGAAGGCAAGAACTTCCCATGGAAACTGTCACATCGTTAGGAAGGGCAGATGCTGAGCTCCAACTTGGCTCCCTGGGTCACAGTCAGTTCGGTCCTGTTTGAATCAGGGTCCTTGGGTCGCAGTCAGTTCAGCCCTGTTTGAATCAGGCATCATTTCCTGAGCCCCTTCCTCTGCCTGGGTTCAGCTGGGAGCTGGGGTGTATGTAGAAAGGAATTATCAGCACTTCCAACCGCTGGGAGATCACATTCTCAGAGGGTTGGACTCAGACCTGAGAAAAATCCCTCGGAGAGACAGCAGAGGGTGGTGACAGCTGCAGTGAACCCCTAGTCCTTACACATGGCGCTGCTAGTTCCATTTTTGGAAGCAATGCAGTTCAAGTCCAAAACTCCAGAATATCCGAGGCTTCCCTCACCCCACCCTACAGCCCCCATGGATGACAACTTTCTGGTATGCAGCTCCCCACCCCAGCTTTCTGTGAACAAATAGAATAGAAGCTTGCCCCATAATGTGCCTGGGGACACATCATTCATTCATTTGCCAGATATACAGCAAGCATTTGTGGAATGTTGGCTGTGCCTGGGCCGCCCTGGGGATACCAGAGGTGAGACCTACCCAGTCCCTTCCCACAGGGCTCATAGTCAGAGAGAACAAGTATGTCCAAGTCTCTGCACCTCCTGCATCCCCAAATGCTGAGGGTGTGTGTGTATGTGAGTATGTGGCACTGTGTCTGTGGTCACGTGTGCTGGTTAGGAAGGGATTTGCAGAGAAGGGGCTAGTTGTTGGGGCTCCCTAAACAAACAGTGGGTAGGTCCTGGGGGGAGCAGCTGAGGCTGGGAGAGAAGTAAAGTTTAAGGCACAGGAGAAAGGAGCAGCCTCTTTTTTGGGATTGGAGCAAAAGCTGGAGAATTGTATGTGTGTGTTGGGGAAGGGGCTGGCCATGAGGGGCTTTGGGGCTGGCTGGGGAGCATGGATGTTACCCTTGGAGTGATAGGGAGCTTGGGCTTTAGGCTGGGGGATTTTGTGGTCACATCTACGCTTTGCAAATGTCACTCAGGCACTGTGTGTGTGTATGAGGGGAGCCAGGAGGCCTCAAGGAGGCTGGTGCCATTTCCAGCCGAGTGGATGGTGGATTGGACCAGGGTGGGAGCAGAGGGGATGGAGAGAAGGAGACATTTAAGAGATGTTCAGGAGGTAAAATGTAGGCTTGGTGACTGATGGGATGTGGAGGCTGGAGAGAGGGAGACATTGCAGATGAAGCAGGAGTTTTAGGTGATGGGTGGATGGTGAGATAGTGGTGCTTTTTTTTTTTGCTTTTTTTTTTTTTTTTGAGACAGAGTCTCACTCAGTCACCAGGCGCCAGGGTGGAGTGCAGTGGCGCGACCTCGGCTCACTGCAACCTCTGCCACCCGGGTTCAAGCAATTCTTCTGCCTCAGCCTCCCGAGTAGCTGGGACTACAGGCACGTGCCACCACGCCCAGCTAATTTTTTTGTATTTTTAGTAGAGACGGGGTTTCACCATGTTGACCAGGATGGTCTCGATCTCTTGACCTCGTGATCTGCCCGCCTCGGCCTCCCAAAGTGCTGGGATTACAGGCGTGAGCCACCGCGCCCGGCTTTTTTTTTTCTATTTTTATTTATTTATTTATATTTTTTACAGAGACAGGGTTTCACCATGGCCAGGATGGTCTCAATCTCTTGACCTCGTGATCCGCCCGCCTCGGCCTCCCAAAGTGCTGGGATTATAGGCATGAGCCACCGCACCTGGCAGTGGTGTTTTTTCTTGAGATGGGAGGAGGCCTGGAGGATCTGGTTAAGGGGAAGGTGATATAGTCAGTTTGGGCAGGTGGCATCTGAGGGATCTAGGGGCCATCCAGGAGAGAAGAGAGGGGTCTGAGCTGGAGACATCTTCTGGGGGGGACAGTGGACAGAGATGAAGTGAGGAAAGGCCAAAAGCACCATGGCCTGCTGGAGCACTTCAGTGCGCTTGCAGGTATACCTGACCCACTACCAGCCTGCACACCCCTTCAGCCCCAGCCTGGACCCTGCTTTTCATCATGTATGTCAAAAGGCTGCCCCACGTCCAAGTCCTGGCTTTACCACCCTCATCAGGCTCCTCCTGGAACCACTTCTGCTTCCTGATGCTTTAAGTGCACCCATCCATTCAATCGTTAAAATTGCAATTTGAAGAAGTGCTGAATCTCATTAGTAATCAACACAATGCAAACACAAACAACAGGAGACACTATTTTTTTTGTTTGCCTCTGAGATGGGCAGTGATGAACACGATGTGTGAGTAGACACTCGAGAATAGGAATTGGTTTAAATATTTGAGGGTAGGCTGGGCATGATAGTGGCTGACACCTGTCATCTCAGCACTTTGGGAGGAGAGGTGGGAGGATCATTTCAGTTCAGGAGTTAGAGACCAGTCTGGGCAACATAGTGAAACCCAGTCTTTACTAAAAAAAAAAAAAAAAACGAAACACAAAAATGAGCACGCCATGGTGGCACATGCCTGTAACCTCAGCTCAAGAGGATGAGGTGAGAGAATCGCTTGAGTCTGGGAGGTTGAGGCTGCAGTGAGCTGTGATCGTGCGACTGTACTCCAGCCTGGGCAACAGGCTCAAAAAAAAAAAAAAAGTTTAAGAGTAGTTTTTTTCAGAATATATCAGAATGGCAAGTGCAAACCTCACTTTCACCCTACCATTCCACTTCAGGAAATTTATGCCAAAGAAATAGCTGTTAATTAGCTGGGTGTGGTGACACATGCCTATAATCCCAGCTACTTGGGAGGCTGAGGTAGGAGAATTGCTTGAACCTGGGAAGCGGAGGTGGTGGTGAGCCAAGATGAAATCGCTTCGTGCCACTGCACTCCAGCCTGGGCAACAAGAGCGAAACTCTGTCTAAAAAAAGAAAAAACAAAAACGATGTTCATGCGGGGCGAGGTGGCTCATGCCTGTAATCCCAGCACTTTAGGAGGCCAAAGTGGGTGGATCACCTGAGGTCAGGAGTTTGAAACCAGCCTGACCAATATGGTGAAACCCCGTCTCTACTAAAAATACAAAAATTAGTTGGATGTGGTGGTGGGCACCTGTAATCCCAGATACTCAGGAGGCTGAGGCAGGAGAATCACTGGAACCCAAGGAGGCGAAAGTTGCAGTGAGCCAAGATCACACCATTGCACTCCAGCCTGGGGGGACAGAGTGAGACTCCATCTAAAAAAAAAAAAAAAAAGGCCAGATGCGGTGGCTCATGCCTATAACCCCAGCACTTTGGGAGGCTGAGGCAGGCAAATCATGTGGTCAGAAGTTCGAGACCAGCCTGACCAACATGGTGAAACCCCGTCTCTACTAAAAATACGAAAATTAGCTGGGTGTAGTGGTGCGTGCCTGTAATCCCAGCTACTCAGGAGGCTGAGGCAGGAGAATTGCTTTAACCACAGAGGCAGAGGTTGCAGTGAGCCAAGATCGTACCACTGCACTCTAGCCTGGGTGACAGAGGGAGACTCCATTAAGGAAGGAAGGAAGGAAGGAAGGAAGGAAAGAAGGAAGGAAGGAAGGAAGGAAGGAAGGAGATGTTCATGCAGGAAAACATCTGTGCCCAAAGATGTTGACTACTGGGTTGTTTCTGTTTTTGTTTTGTGACGGAGTCTCACTCTGTCACCCAGGCTGGAGTGCAATGGCTCAATCTTGGCTCACTGCAACCTCTGCCTCCCAGGTTCAAGCAGTTCTTGTGCCTCAGCCTCCTCAGCAGCTGGGATTACAGGTGTGCGCCACCATGCCTGGCTAATTTTTGTATTTTAGTAGAGATGGGGTTTCACCGTGTTGGCCAGGCTGGTCTTGAACTCCTGACCTCAGGTGGTGATCTGCCCGCCTCGGCCTCCTAAAGTACTGGCTTGTTTAATTGGGGACAGAGGGATAACATAGTCCTTCAGTGAGAGATGGAGAGCTGAAGGAGGTGCATGGGGGCCTGAGGTACTCCATAGTCACTGCAAATGGACGTCAGGCATGAATTGAGCATGTGCTATGTGCCTGGCATCATTCTGGATGCTGGGTACACAGTGACAGACCAGATCGGCAAGGTGCCTGCTCTCAAGGAGTTTACACTCTTCCAAAGGAGATTGACAATAAATGAATTAACCTATAACAAGATGGCTGGGCATGGTGGCTCATGCCTGTAATCCCAGCACTTTGAGAGGCCGAGGTGGGCGGATTTTCACTAGAGACTAAAAATACAAAAATTTTCAGTGCACACCAGTAGTCCCAGCTACTTGGGAAGCTGAGGCAGGAGAATCACAGAATCACCTGAACCTGGGAGGCAGAGGTTGCAGTGAGCCAAGACTGGCACTGCACTCCAGCCTGGTGACAGAGAGGGAGACTTCATCTCAAAAAACAAACAAACATATAAGCAAGATGATTTCAGAGAGGGAGAGAGCAGAGCTGTGAAGAAACCAAACCTGGTGACGTGGTTTGGAGTGGCGTGGCTGAGGATCTGCTTTAGTCAGGGTGGTCAGGGTAGGCCTCTTTGAGGCAGTGACACTGGAGCTGAGACCTGAATGACAGGAAAGAAACAGTCACTGGGCTAGGCGCGGTGGCTCACGCCTGTAATCCCAGCACTGTGGAAGGCTGAGGCAGGCGGATCACCTGAGGTTGGAAGTTCGAGACCAGCCTAACCAACATGGAGAAACCCCGTCTCTACTAAAAATACAAAAAAATAGTCGGGCGTGGTGCCGCATGCCTGTAATTGCAGCTACTTGAGAAGCTGAGGCAGGAGAATCCTTGAACCCGGGAGGTGGAGGTTGTGGTGAGCTGAGATCATGCCATTGCACCCCAGCCTGGGCAACAAGAGCAAAACTCTGTCTCAAAAAAAAAAAAAAAGAAAGAAAGAAAAAAGAAACAGTCACTGAATGACCTAGAGGAAGAGTGTCCCAGGCAGAGGGAACAGCAAAGGGCTGAGGGGTGGGAGGGGCTGGGAGGTGAGAATGAGCTAGTGGAGGTTGAGTCATGTGGGCTACAGGAGAGGTCAGGAGGTGAGGTCTGAGAGGTGGTGAGTGAGGTGAGGTCAGGGTAGGGAGTGAGGGTTTTATATCTGAACATGGAAAGGTGCTCAATAAAATAAGCATGGTGGAGTGGAGAAAGTTCTAGAACAACCTGCATGGTAGGAATCTCAGGTCAGGCCTGCATCCACGGGTCCTGAGGGCCACCATGACCATCATCTGGGCGTTGTATTCTCACTTGGTTTATTTTCTTCTTTGTATTTATTCATACAAAGAATGGTTTGCAGTGAACATGGCATCGTTTTCAAAAGCAACATGGCCATTACTTATTGGGGCATTTCCAGGCTGGCCTCTGCACTGGGGAGGTGTAAGTTTCTGGACTTTGCAATCTCTTCCCTGGGGACACCGCCTGAGGCTGGCCAGTGTAGCTGTCATTGTCCCCGCTAGTCCAGCCTCAGCCTCTAGGGGGAGCTGTGAGTGGGCCGTGCTCTGCTGGTGTGGGCAAGGGGTGGGGTGACTGTGTCTCGTGGTCTGGGCTGGGCGTCCTTCCTTCCTTCCTGATTCCTTTCTCCTAAGGGACAAGTGGGAGGGACGTCTTCGCCTCTCCTAGCTCATGGGATGAGCTGCTCCCCTGGGACCCTTTCAGCCCAGTCCCCCTCACAAAGGCTCCAGTGTGTGGTGCACAGTTTATTTTTTCTTGTCTTTTTTTTTTTTTTTTTTTTTTTGAGATGGAGTCTCGGTCTCTCGCCCAGGCTGGAATCAGTGGCATGATCTTGGCTCACTGCAACCAACCCCTCCCAGGTTCAAGCGATTCTCCTGCTTCAGCCTTCCAAGTAGCTGGGATTACAGGCAGGCGCCACCATGCCCAGCTAATTTTTGTATTTTTAGTAGAGATGGGGTTCCACCATGCTGGCCAGGCTGTTCTCGAACTCCTGACCTCGTGATCCGCCCTCCTCGGCCTCCCAAAGTGCTGGGATTACAGGCGTGAGTCACAGCGCCTGGCCGAACGGTTTATTTCTGTAAGTTCCTAACGCTAGGTGAACTGCTCTGACAGAGACTTGGAGGGGGAGGTCGTGGTGGGAGAGACCCGGCTACCGGGCATCTGGAAATCCCCTCCTCCCCCGCTCCCATCGGATGATGACCCGGGGCTGAGAATCCCCACTGAGCCCTGCTATGCTCCCAAGAAGTTAGTCTTTGGCGCCACCGTATGGGAAGTGTCTACGCTGCAGTTAAGGACTCGGTAAAATACCGCCAGTTCGAGGGGGTGCCCCTGGCTCGCGGCTAGTCCTGGGTTCAAGAACTGACAGTCGGCTGGGCACCATGGTTCACGCCTGTAATCCTAGCACTTTGGGAGGCCGAGGCGGGCGGATCACAAAGTCAAGAGATCGAGACCATCCTAGCCATGGTGAAACCCCATCTCTACTAAAATACAAAAATTAGCTGGGCGTGGTGGCACGCCTGTAGTCCCAGCTACTTAGGAGGCTGAGGCAGGAGAACTGCCTGAACCCAGGAGGCGGAGGTTACAGTGAGCTGAGATCATGCCACTGCACTCCAGCCTGGCGCCTAGTGACAGAGCAAGACTCTGTCTCAAAAAAAAAAAAAAAAAAAAAAAACTGACAGTCACTGTAGGGTGCAGAGCACAACCGGTTCGGTTCCTTGTCACAGCTCTGCTCACACTCAGACCTGATCACAGGTATTGGGAACCACACCACCACCATTAAAACCCCCTCCACACACCAAAGCCTCTTCAAGAGGGAGAAATGCTCCCTGTCCCTCCATTTCTCAGTCCTCTCCTCCTTTGACCCTTCCAGGTGTGTTGGGCACAGCTGGTTCTCCCCATGTTCTGAAGCGTCCTTGACTTCTGTGATCCAAGAAAAGGATTTCTAGCTGCTCCTCTGGCTATCTGCCTTCATGCGTCTCAGTGGGCTTCTCCAGGAGCTCAGCCCCCTTCCCTTTCTTTCTTTCTTTCTTTTTTTTTTTTTTTTTTTGATGAAGTCTCTCTCTGTCGCCCAGGCTGGAGTGCAGTGGCAAAATTTTGGCTCACTGCAACCTCCGCCTCCCAGGTTCAAGTGATTCTTCTGCCTCAGCCTCCTGAGTAGCTGGGACTGCAGGAGCCCTCCACCACGCAGGGCTAATTTTTGTATTTTTAGTAAATACGGGGTTTCACCATATTTTGTGAAACAGCATTTCACCAGGTCTCAAACTCCTCACTTAGTTATCCGCCCACCTCAGCCTCCTAAAGTACTGGGATTACAAGCATGAGCCTTTCCCTCATTCTTATACTTCTCTCTGGGGCACCCTGACAACTTCAGGGCCTCTTTTCTTTCTTTCCTTTTCTTTTCTTTTTTTTTTTCAGACGGGGTCTCACTCTGTCACCCGGGCTGGAGTGCAGTGGTGCAATCTCAGCTCACTGCAACCTTCGCCTCCCAGGCTCAAATGATCCTCTCACCTCCACCTCCTGAATAGCTAGCTGGGACTACAGGCACACACAACCATGCCTGCCTAATTTTTTGTATTTTTGGTAGAGACAGGTTTTCACCATGTTGCCCAGTCTGGTCTTGAAATAAGCTCAAGTGATCTGTCCACCTCAGCCCCCCAAAGTGCTGGGATCACAGGCATGAGCCACTGCGCTCAGCCCTCAGAACCTTTTTTTTTTTGAGACGGAGTTTCGCTCCTGTTACCCAGGCTGGAGTGCAATGGCGCGATCTCGGCTCACCGCAACCTCCGCCTCCTGGGTTCAAGCAATTCTCCTGCCTCAGCCTCCCGAGTAGCTGGGACTACAGGCACATACCACCATGCCCAGCTAATTTTTTGTATTTTTAGTAGAGACGGGGTTTCACCATGTTGACCAGGATGGTCTCGATCTCTTGACCTCGTGATCCACCCGCCTC
>PVKV010019506.1:0-42070 GCA_004027835.1 Alouatta palliata | reverse complement strand
CTTTTCCTGTCTCTCCACCTTCCCTCCTCCATTGAACAAATATCTCCTGAGCATCCCCTGTTTGGAAAGAATGCACAGAAAGACAGACAAGACATAGCCCAGGCTTTCAGGTACTATCAGAGTCCAGGTTTTCAATGGAGTTCATGGAGATAGAGAGAACCAAAAGTTCACACTTCAGCTTCTCCATTCTTCAGTCAATAGTTTCAAGAATCCTCTACATCTTCCTCTCCACAAGGTGCCAGGCTTTGTAGAACTTGCCAAATAGCCTGGTTTTAAATTCTGAGTCTGCTGCTTACCATGGGCCTTGGGCAAGTTACATAAGTCACACCTCAGTTTCCCATCTGTGAAATGGGGATATTAACTGAATTTTTCTCATAAAACTGGTATAGGGTTAAATGAGCTAATGCACACTGAGTTCAGAATGAGCGATGACCACGTGTTGTTTTGTGGCCGTTTTTGTTATTATCCTCTGTTCTCCTCTCTGTTATTCCCAGGTATCTGCGCCAAGCTCTGGGCCATCTCACCATGGCCACGCATTAAGTCAGTGGCTCTCACCTGGGCTACCCACTGGCATCACCCGGGAGCTCTGCCACTTTTTACTAACCACAGAACAATTCAGTAAGAATCCTGGGTTTGAGGAATTGGAAATTTTAGTATTTCCAAGTGATTCCAACATTGAGCCAAAGTGAGAAGCCCTGGGTGAGTCCTCCAATCCTAAGTACCCAAGCAGGAGAGAGCACGCCTCTAGATGACACATCTGATGACTGTTCCATCTTCCAATGGATGGTGAAAACCAATGCAAGGAGCCACATGTCAGCTCCTTGTCCACACCCCATGGCCTCTCTCTCCCCAGACCTTGCTGCCCTCCTCTCTGCCTTGACCCTGGAGGCTCCTTAAAGTGCCTACTGAGGGGCTGTGGCCAAGACCTCCTAAGTCCATTTCACAAAAAATCTAATTTCCTTCCTTTTCTTGAGAAATGAGGCTACTTGGGGTCTGCACTCAGCAGGCGCAGAGCTGGTTTAGCTGTCCCTTAGCTGGGCACATCATGTTTGTACATTCTGCCAGCCTCACCTTGGAGACACCAGCCTTGCAACCCCTCGTAGACTGAAGGGAAGGCTTCAGTCCTGGCTGCAGGCCAGGCTCACCTTTCTTCATATTCACACTCAGGGTCTCCCCTACCCACTCTGCACTCCCCAGGTGCCAGGTGCTGACTGTGCGGAGAGACTACCATCGCATGTCGCTCTCACACCAGCACTGCAATGAGGGAGGCGCATTCCGTACTCACTCCCCAGATGAGCTATCTCAGGCTCAGAGAGGTAGATAACTTGCCCAGGACACACAGCCAACAAGAGGCAGAGTGAGACTCCAGCCAAGGCCATCTGATCCCAGCGGCAGAGCCCTGAACCCTTTCCCCATTCTATCATTCCCAACATGCAAAGGCTAAATAGGGGGAAGATACAGGAGTCAGTGAATAAGGTGAGTGTTGGAATTCTCAGCAGCAGCCCTGGAAAGAATGTTGGCATTTCCTGCCCCAAAGGGGCGCCATGAATGCTGGTGGCATTGCCCAGGTGGAAGTCCACTCAACCACTCAAGAGAACAAAGGACTAAGCGGAAATGAATGCATGGCTTGTTTCTCTTCCCCCATCCATCCTTGGGACCACCATTGAGCACAGGGTCTTGTCCAGTGCATAATTTATACATGTGCAAATATCAATAGGGTGTTCCAGATGGGACAAAATAGTTGTGCCACCTTTGAGCTCTAATAATTTCCTTATGTTGCATAAAGGTTTCAGTCTCCCCAGGCATGAGCTGCACTTCGCAGAGGCCGACAGCCCTTGAGCACTGGGTTAGCAAAGGTGAGGGTTGGCTGGAAGGCTCGCTATTGTCTTGGGCTTTCAAGAACTTCCTTCAGATGATAACCCAGCAAGACAGGGGAAAACTGCCAAACAAATTAGGAAGAGCTGCCCAACAGGAGCCTTTTCAGAACCTTTTGAGAGCAGAAAACCTGCTCTCTTCCAAGAAGGTTACCAGTCCAGGTATTCCCTGAATCACCCTCATTGTTCTGAGGGCCTCGGGAAGAGGCCTGGTGCTCCAGGGGCCAACCCTTTGAAGAAGAGACACGGTCACGTTCAAACCAATTTGACCTGGAAGGGCAGGATGCTTAGAGCCCAGCTGCCTGGCTGGGGTTTAAGAGAAGATTATATCCAGAAAGAAATGAGGCAGCTCTTTCAGCCTCAGGCCTAAGGTGATATTTTTTTTCTTCCTGGATTTTTTAGGCAGTGAAATAAGACTGAGCCTTTACTTACAAAGCCTCTTTCCTGTAAGAGCTCCGTGCCTTGTTTGCCCTGGAAACACTCCCCAAGAGAGAGAGCTGTGGAGGAGTTAGCCTGTTTCATAGGCGGAGGAAGGGAGTGGGCCCTTGGCAGGCAAGTGGTTTACGCAGGTCACAAAGCCAGGCAGTCTCCAGGTGACAGGAATTGCATCTGTGTTTCTGGAACATTCTGGTACATTCACCTTTCCACTGTAGTGGGGTTTCCAACCTCGGCACTGTGGACATTTGAGCCTAGTAACTTCTGTTGTGGGGCATTGCCTGCTGCACTTCGGGGTGTTTGCAGCTTCCCTGGCTTCTCCCCACTGAATGCCAGTAGTACTCTCCCCTCCAAGTGATGACAACTGAAATGTCTCCAGATGTGCTGAGTGAGAACCGCTGGCCTAGAGGGCGGGCCGAGCCTCTTGTTTGGAGATGACAGCACTCATGGTCCCTTGATCTGCAGCGGCCCCTTCACATCTCAGCCGCCTGTGTCCTTCATCTGCAAGGCTCATTCTAACTTTGATCCTCGCTCCTCCCTGAGCCCAGCAGCTGAGGTCTAGCCCACCGCCCGGCCCTGTGGCACTCAGGCCTCTCTGAGATGGCCCTCTCTCTGCGCGTGTCCTTGTCTGCCACCTTTCCTGCTTCCCCCACACCAGAAGGTGAGCTCCTGCAGGGTGGGAACCTGGTCCCTCTGCTCAGTGCACCATCCCCATCCATAATAGCACCTGAAATGGTAGTGTTCAAAGGTGGCTTGTAGAAATAAGGAATGAATGAATAAGTGAATGAATGATTGAAGACATAGATAGTCCTTGGATAAGCAATGGACGAGGGGAGGGGCTTAAAAAGGAAGTGCCGATTTTCCCCAAGCTCCCAAGATTCCATCCAGTTGACATCAAGTATCCACAGGTGTCTGTACCGGCCCTGGAGTCCTGGTGTTCATGCCAGGAGAACAGGGACAACAGCAGGCCAGGACACACTGGCAAAGATAGGGGTGGCTGGCTGGCTGTCCCCTCCATGCACCCAGAGTCTGGCTCCCCGACCTTTCCCACTGGAGTAAAGGAGGCTGCCCTGGCTGCTTGCAGGACACCAGCACTCAGCCTTGTTCCAAGATAGGAGGGGGGAAAATGAAACCCAGCACCACTGGGCAGCTGAGGCGCTATGCAAATGTATTTAAAACAGCGATTCTTGCAGCTGCCAGCAGATTACTTTTCTATGCAGACTGGATGGCTTTAATAAAAAATGAGAACTTCCCCATCTGCTCTTTAAAGATAAGCCCCGTTCCCCGATTCAGTGGGCAACAAAGGTCCAGAGGCTTGGGAGACTGGGGAGATTCAGGCCAGTGACAGAGCCAGTTAGCTCTGATCCCACAGCTCCTTGTGGGTGGTGGGACTAGGAGTGGAGGCCAAAGGGCAGGCCCGAAGTAATGAAGATGTCATATCATTTAGGTTCTGGCTCAGTCCCCTGCCCTCCCTGGCGCTACGGGCTAGCTTTCCTCACCTCTCAGTTGTCAGATGGAAAAGGAAGATTCTCCAAGAGCCTGGAAACCACTGGATTATGCCTGGGGACATGACCTGGTAGACAGAGACGGCAGGTGAATGAAGGACACACTCACTCCAGCAAGGTGAGCCACGGAAGGTGTGCTGATCAAGCCCAGGTGACATTCTGGCCAGAGAGGACACCCCAGATGCCTCCTATCATGTACGCTCTTTTAGCTTTACAATTAGGGAAGGAGTGCAGGGAATGCGTGATCTGGGGGGCCCAAAGGTCATACAATGTTTTTTTCCAGATGGAGTTTCACTCTTGTTGCCCAGGCTGGAGTACAATGGCACGGTCTTGGCTCTCTACAACCTCTGACTCCTGAGTTCAAGTGATTCTCCTCCCTCAGCCTACCAAGTAGCTGGGATTACAGGCACCCACCACCATGCCTGGCTAACTTTTATATTTTTAGTAGCAATGGGGTTTCATCATGTTGGCCAGTCTGGTCTTGAACTCCTGACCTCAGGTGATCCATGTACCTTGGCCTCCCAAAGTGCTGGGATTACAGGTGTGAGCCACTGTGCCTGGCCCCAAAAGTTATACAATTTGGAAGCCTTCACTGAATAAATGAATACAAAATTATGAACACAAAATTGTTAGAGCACTTCCTAAGGCCTTGGAAGAGGCCGTGCAGGTGAGAGGTCACAGACATAAGCTGCCTCAACTGCATAATAAATGTGTGTGCAAAAGAGAGAGAGAGGAAAATAAGAGAGAGAGAATATGCAGCTGGTCTCTTTCCACCTGAGGTCTCTTGGGCATGGCATTCCACACATGCCGTAAGTCTGATTTACTAATGGCTGATAGTGCCCCTCCAAATACAGCTCCTGATCCGGTGCCCTGGGCAACAACTACTCCTTGCCAATCACTTCCCAGAATTTTGTAATGCAGAAATTGGATCAGAAAGGCAGGAGGGAAGAGGGAAGGACTCGACCAGAGAAGCCAAGTTTATCTGTCTAAAGATAACAAATACATCCAGGCACGGTGACTCACGCCGGTAATCCCAGCACTTTGGGAGGCTGAGGTGGGTGTATCCTGAGGTCAGGAGATCGAGATCATCCTGACCAACATGGTGAAATCCCGTCTCTACCAAAAATCAGCCAGGCATGGTGGCACCTGCCTGTAGTCCCAGCTACTCAGGAGGCTGAGGCAGGAGAATCACTTGAACCCGGGAGGCAGAGGTTGCAGTGAGCCAAGACTGTGCCACTACACTCCAGCCTGGGTGACAGAGCGAGACTCTGACTCAAAAAAATAAATAAATAAAATAAAATAAAAACAAAGACATGGTAGAGGGGAGACCAGGAGAAAGAAGAAAACTCCACAGGCTGCAAGTTTGAGCTCCGGGAGAGCTTGCCGAAGGTGGACGTGGTTTTGATAAGTGAGGGTGTTGGCTAGGTGCCGCATCCCCGGTGTTCTTTGAGAGACACAAGTAAATGTCCAAATGCCTCTTTACTGACTTTTGGCTGAAGCAACAAATTTGACTGGTGGGATCAGCTGAGCAACATGGCACCCAGGTAAAGAGGGGCCTGGCTTTTAATAGGGTTAACCTTTAATCCAAAGAAGGATTTTCCACCAGATGCATGCATGCCTCGTGTGTGTGTGTGTGTGTGTGTGTGTGTGGGTGCACTTGCGTGCACATGCATGTCTACGTATGAGCATGAAAAGTAAAATGTCAGGCCATAAAGCTGGATAAGATACAGAGCACCACCTATGTATTTTCCCTTGTGGTGTTCAGACAAGTTATTCAAGCTTGGAAATAAGAGGAAAGGCTTATCACGTGAAGAGCTTCCAGAATCATACTAGAACGTTGTCTAACAAGCCTGGATCAAAGTTATCTGACTTTCTGGTGTAACTCTGTTTTCTAACCGTTACTATTGATCAGAGCCCAGGCTCTGTAGAGTTCAAGGCTAACTTGTGGGAGATTGGTAAGAAAGAAATGACGGTGTGTCAAGCAGTGATGCAAATGATTAACATCCAGTAGAAAAGATAACCTGAGTTTACACATTTTTTGGCCCCGAAGGAAACAGGAGACAAACCAGCTTTGTATGGAACATTTCCTCATTTCTTCCCGTCCCCTTTTGAGTCCGCTTTGTTGTTCTGTTGGTTCCTTCGTTAATAACTAAAACAGTCTTGGCAGGTACTCACCGTGTGCTTAGATGAGAACTGTGTTTCCGACATGTTTGAGTCTTGCACTTTGACATCAGCTCCTTTCCCCAGTACCTTTGGCAGTGAACTTGTTTGATCCTTTCTAGTTTATTCCAAATGAGAAGCCCAGACTCAAGGCACATAGGTATCATGTCAGCTTCTTTTGATTCTATCTCCTTTTTAATCTCTGATAATTTTCAGAACTCAAATTGTGATTGCAAGTGTAGCCCAGATAACTTCTATGTTCCGTAAGACTCAGCCTCTGCTCCTCAAAGACACACAGCTAAATAATCAACAGGAAATGAAAGATACTTCCGGTTTCTACTTGCATTTTCAAAGAAGATTAAAGGGATCCAAATCACGACACCCCCACCTCTCCTAGCCTCTCTTCCCGAGCAACTACCTCAGAGCCCCTCGCTCAGCAAGGCTTCAGGTTCTCTCTCTGCTCTAATTCTCCTGGACACACTCTTCAGGGGACTCTGTGAGGAACACTTTTGATTACAAACAACAGAAAACTGATAAACATTGGTCTTAACCAGAAGAATATGTATTGCTCATGTAACCAGATGCCCAGAAATATACGGTCCCAGGGCAACTTCAGATGGCAACAGTATCATCAAGAATCCAGTCTTTGTCATTCTTCCACCCAGTGAAATTGTGTCATGCTTCTTGCCTCATGGTGGCCACATGGGTGCTCGAACTCCAGACATCATGCCCTTGTATGCAGCATCTCCAGCAGGAGGGACAGGGCAGGGACCAAGGAGCCGCTCCTGAAAAAACCATCTTTCATCCAGACAGAAATCCTTCCCAGGTGCAAACCTCCCTTTCTCACAACTAAAACTGGATCCCATGGCCATATCAACTTATAAGGGAGGCTTGGAAACCAAGTACAGCTGGCCCTAAACAGTGAGAGGTGAGGGGTGCTGATTCCCTACACAGTCGAAAAGTTGCATATAACTTTTGATTTCCCCAAAACTTAACTGTTAATAGCTTACTGTTGGCCAGAAGCCATATCTGTAACATAAACGGTTGATCAACATGTGTTTGCACGTTATATGCTTTCGACACTGCATTCTTACAATAAAATAAGCTAGAGAAAAGAAACTGTTGTTAAAAGACTCATAAAAGAAAATGTATTTACTATTGGTTTATTATTTACTAGTGAAATGTTACTACTAGAAAATTACTATGAAATATTACTACTAGAAAATAGATTTACTATTGATGAAGTGGAAGTGGGTCATCCTAAAGGTCTTCATCTACTGGCAGTGAGTAGGCTGGGGAGGAGAACGAAGAGGAGGAGTTGGTCTTGCTGTCCCAGAGGTGATGGAGGAGAGAGAAACTCCACACATAAGTGGACCCACCCAGTTCAGACCAGTGCTGTTCAGGTATCAGCTGTATTTGATAAAGTAGGAAAGAATTGCCATGGACGTCTTAGACCCATCATTCCCTGGGACTGGAAACATCACAAGCCCCTATGACTGGGGTTGTTTGCCTGGAAGCAGGAGGGGAGCCAGAGGGATTGGCCGCTGGGGAAGCAACGCATGCTGTCAATCACAGCCTTTAGTTTAAAGTTGGGGAAGCAACTACAAGACAAGAGGCAAGTTTACCTAAGCCAGACAGCAAAACAATGCATGGGGCATCTTTTCAGGAAAATCACCAGGATGGCGGTGGATGGCGGGGGGCGGGCCCTCAACTCACCACCTGCTGCACCTCTTTGTCGCCTTTTAGTACCTTTGCTCAGCACCGTGTCACAGAAAGACCCCGGATTAAGACAATGGAGGTGGGACCCCTCCGGATACCGTCACCTCTGACCACCTGGGACTGACCAGGCAGGAGTTAGCATGCATCTCTACAGCCATGGAAACCACCTTGCTTAGCACGCTCACCCTGCACCCAGCGTTGAGCTGATAGGCATGCTCATATCCATCCAGTTCTCAAAACTAATGCACGAAAAAGATATAATTTTCTCAGTGTTACGAATGAAGGAAAAAGGTTACAGAAGTGAAGTGACATGCTCAAGGTTAGCTAGCAAGTAAGTGGCTGTGCTGAGAGTTGGCCAGTGTCTACAGAACCTCAAAAGTTGTTTTGGATTTTGTTTTTTCTTAAACCCTTAATACCTGCTCTTTCTCTTAGCAAGGGGACCACACACCACCTTAGCAAGGGGAAGGGATGGAGTGTAAGCGGGCTCTGGGTCTCAGGATGGACCAGGCCTTGATCCTGGGGATGGGGACCTCCCCTAGCACACACCCCATCTCCTTGGAAGATTGCCAAGTCCCCAGGCTTCCTGCCTTCCTCAGAGGCCCTGGAATCCATTCCGTCACCAATCCAGAGGTCACCCACCCAGAGGGGAGGTTCATCCTAGGCGGTGCTCAGTCTTCCAGGGTCAGCAACGAGGTCCCAGGGCGACGACGGAGGCTGTGGGGTAGACGAGGTGCTCCAACATCAGGAGAATTCCTCCAGCCCCATTTGGACTGAGTTCTGATTGTCTCTGAGGGGGCTGTATTTTGGAAGTTCCCATCACTGCCAGGACAGGCCAAATGACTTGGGACGTGGCAGGGCTGTGGTTCTGTGGAGCAAAAAGGGCCTGTGCTGGCCTGGCTGGATTTCCTTCTGCTCTGGCCACCTAGGAAAGACAGTTGTGTGCTGGTGAAGGGCATTAGCTTTGGACTCCCGGGTTCAAGGCCCCATGCTACCTCTCCCCAGCCACATAACCTTGGGCAAATCATTTAACCTCTCAGCCTGTTTCTTCATTTGTAGTCAATGATGGTAACAGTAGTAACTTCATCCCTGGAAAGCTGTAAATTTAAAAGAACCAGTGTAAGAAAAGCCCTTCATGGTACAGGGGTGCAATTCAGAACCTGACCAGCATTACCGCAGGGGCTGAAATTCAGACCCTGACAAGTATTACTGCCGGGACTGAAATTCAGAAACTGACCAGCCTTATTGCTGGGGCTGAAATGCTTGCTTGTGGTTAATCTGTGGTTACGTAAACCATGCAATCACTCACTCTAAGCTCTTCCCCCACGCTATCCTAACTTCACTCCTTTCTGTGCCCTTAATCCTCTCTTAGTTACTCCTGTGGAGTTGGTATTTGTTTTCTGTGAGGATGTGTGCTGAGTATAGTGAATAGAACAAACCCATATTCCAGAATCCTCTTCCAGAATATTCTAGAATCTTCCAGAATCCTCTGGAACTCCAGCCCTTCTGCATTTGTGGTGACATCTTGGGCAAGTTGCTTTACTTCTCTGCACCTCAACTTCCTTTTTGTTTAAGAGGGCAAAATGTCTCTGTTGGAGGAGCAGGAGGTTTGGAGAATGAAATGTGAGAACCCTTAAGCACCCTGCCTGCTTCTAGCCTGTCACTGAGACTCCAGCCAGTCTCTCCAGAGCCTTCTCCCCACTTGGTCAGAATTTAGGACTCAGGGACCCAGCTCTATAAGGGATTGTCAGACAGTTAGTTGTCATAAATGCGGGAGGGAGAGGCCTGGGCATCTAGGAAGTTTTTCCATCGCTGTGCTTTCCAGGAAGCAGATGCCCATGCTGAGATCCCTACGTACTGGCCCTGCCTGGGCCTGAGATTTGGAGATGTCAGCAGAGGAGAGCAAGGATTTCTCTCCCAGCAAAGCATCTTCCAGAATCTCTGCACCTGCCTGAGGGGCTGGCTCTAAACCTGCCCCTGTGCAGGTTGTGCAGACAGATTTATGTGCGTGGAAAATTAAAACTCCATGTTGACCTTTGTATATTTTCCTGACTGTGTCATTCAAGGATTCATAAAAGACCTTGAATTAAATCTGCTATATTACGAGTTAGGGGAGGAAGACAGGAAGGAGTGAGGGAGTGGGTGTGAGTTCCCTACTGCCCATGAAGCCAGTCTGCCCTGAAGTCACCACATGCATCACAGCCCAGCATGCCAGCCCAGGGACCTTTGGTCCTCCACCCTGAGACCTCCAGATATCTATTCTGTGCCGTCCACTTCTTTTTCCCTCCGGCTTACCTTGTGCCCCTCACACAAGGCTGGACACAATAATAACTTGTTGAATGATGATTTAGGGGTGGGGGAAGTATAGAAGACATTTTTATACAGGTGTGAAACTGCTGGAGAGAAATTCTAGGGCATAGAAACAGTCTAGGACATAGAAACCCGCTACAAGGGCTCCGGGAATCTTACCAGAGTCTAAAGCTGCGGCAGCCAGTACTTGTGGCTATTTAAATTTAAATGCATCGAAATGAAATAAAATTTAAAATTCAATTCCTCCATCACATTAACCATGCTTCAAGCGCTCCACAGCCACCTGTGCCTAGTGGCTACTGTCCTGGACAATATAGACAGAAAAACAGTGTCATGAGCACAGAAAGTTCTATCAGGGCTGGACATGGTAGGTCACACCTATAGTCCCAGCATTTTGGGAGGCTGAGGCAGGAGGAGTGCTTGAGACCAGGAGTTTGAGACCAGCCAGGCAACAAAGTGAGACCCCATCTCTACAAAAAAAAAAAAAAAAAGAAAGAAAGAAAATTAGCCAGGCATAGTGACACATGCCTGTAGTCCCAGCTACTCGGGACGCTGAGGCAGGAGGATCGCAGGAGCCCAGGAGGTCTGGGGCTGCAGTGAGTCGTGATTGCGCTCCAGCCTGGGTGACAGAGCATAACCTTGTCTCAAAAAATAATTTAAAAAAACAAGTTATATTGGATGACACTGTGCTAAAGGAAAGCCCTGATTTTTTTTAAAATTAGATATTTTATTGTTTTTTGGGGGGTGGGGGATAACAACAGTGACACTACTTGTCAAATCATTTAGAAAGCACAGAATAACACAAAAGAGAGTCGAGAGGGACCCAGGTTTGGCTGCAGGCTCAGTAGCTTGCTGCAGCCCTGGGCCCTCGGAGCAGAGCCAGGATGAGCGCAGGAGCAGATGCAGATGTTCTGCAGCTACTGGTGTTGCCAAGGAGGGGAAGAGGATGCCAGGAAGAAGAGGACCCACACCTGAAGCCCCTTACGCTTGAGGGACCTGTGAAGGGCTCAAGGCCCTGACGGTGAAGGGAAGTCTTAGTCAAGACCCAGACAGAAAAATGGAGCACAGTGGATGGATGTGCATGCCAGGAGCACTGACAGTAAGGGCAACACAGAGAGGGTAACAGCAGGAAGTCCCCACCGCCCCTAGGCTAGCAGGACAAAGGGAGGAGGGAGAAAGCTGTGTTGTCTGAGCCCTCAAAGCTGAGGCTGCCTATGGGGAGCTGGGACCACAGAGGAGGCTCACCCCCTACCGACTGATAGAGGCGGACATACCTGGGTGTTTCCCCCCTCCCTCCCTCCAACCTCCCACTGGAGCCACCCCTTGGCTGAGCACAGAGGGAAACCAGTGGGAGGAAGAGAGGCCTGGGAAATGTGGTTCTCAGGGGAAAAGAAGGAGAGGGTGTGGGAGCCAGCAGCCTCGGGTGTTCTGAACTCAGGACAGAACTGTGTCCCCTCAAATTTCTATATTAAAGCCCTAACCCCAATGTGACTGTGTGTGAAGACTGGCCATTTTGGAGGTAAAGTTCAGCGAGCTCATAAGGATGGGGCCGTAATCCTGTAGGACTGCTGGCCTTGGCGGTGGAGATCTTGCTCTCACTTTAAGCACAGACCCAGGAAAGGCCACAGGAGCACACGGTGAGGAGCCAGCCCTACGCAAACCAGGAACAGGGTCGTCACCAGAACCTGGCCTTGCTGGCACCCTAATCCGGACTTCCAGTCTCCAGAACCATAAAAAACGCATTTCTGTGGTTTAAGCCACACAGCCTATGGCATTCTTTCATGGCCGCAGGAGCCGACAAAGCCACTCTGCAGTTCTGACCAATACAACCCCACAAACTGCACGCACCGGGAGGAGTCTGGTCCGGGCTGTGGTTTGGACATGGCTAGTTTGTCCCCTCCAAGTCTCCTGTTGAAATCCGATCCCCGGTGTTGGAGGTGGGCCTGGTGGGAGGTCTTTGGGTTGTAGGGGCAATGGCTTTCTTCAGGGAGCGAGTTTTGCCCTATTAGCTCCCGTGAGCACTAGTTGAAAAGAGCATAGGACCACCTCCACCCACTGCTACTGCTCGCTGTCTCTCTCTCTCTCTCTCTCTTCCATTGGTTAGGGGAGAACTGCAATAATTCCTGCCCCACTCAGTCACTGCGTGATCTCTCCACACACCAGCTCCCCTTCCCCTTCCGCCATGAGTGGAAGCAGCCTGTAGCCTTCCCAGAAGCGGATGCGGATGCCATGCTGCTTGTACAGCCTGCGGAACCAGGAGCCCAGTAAGCCTCTTTTCTTCATAAATTACCTGCCTTCATGTATATCTTAGTAGCAAAGTAAGTGCACTAAGACAGTCCCCAAAGATGTCCACATTCTGATCCCCAAAACTGTAAATATGCAACCTTACAAGTCAACGGGGCCTTTGCAGGTGTAATTAGGGTAAGGAGCTGGAGGTGGAGATTCTCCTGGATTACCTGGGTGAGTCCAGTGTAATCACAGGGGTCCTAATAAGGGAAGCGGTGGGCAAGGTGGTCAATGTCAGAGAGAAGTGTGGATGGAGTAGAGGTTGGAGTGATGAGCTTGCTGGGTCTGGAGATAGAGGAGGGCTGTGAGCCAAGCAGTGTAAGAAAACTCTAGAAGCTGGAAAGAACAAGGAAACGGATTCTCCCTTGGGGCCTTGGAAGGAACACAGCCTGCCAACACAATTTTAGCCCAATGACACCCCATTCCAGACTTCCAGCATCCAGAACCATAAGAGAAGAAGTGTGTGTTGCTTTAAGCTAAGCCACGGTCACTCGCTACAGTGGCAAGAAGAAACTCATACACAGGCAAATTCTGGTAAGGCTGCAAGTCAGCGCTCTTCACCAGCGGTGGTGCTCCATCTTCACCAGGGGTGGTGCTCCATCTCCACCTGGAAGAGCCACAGACTAGCAAAACAGGCGTGTCTTTCTAGCTCTGGGTCTGTAGTACCTCGTACCCCATGGGCGTTTGATGCTTGGTTGCTCAGAGGGTGAACAGCTCAGTGTGTGCGTTGCTCAGCGTGTGATCCTCCAGCAAACCTGGGAGGCGGTAGTAGCAGGGAAGAGTGGCTAAGATGACAGATCTGAAAGGCCTGCAGTCCAGGGCTGCGAGTCCCAGCTCACCCACCTACTAGCTGCGTGACCTTGGGAAAGACACCCGCCCTCTCTGAGTCTTAGCTTTTCCATTAGTTAAGGGGGATTACAATCATTTCTGCCCCACACGCTGGTGTGAGGTGAGGCCTCCTGTCATTGGTGGGCATTCCTTGGTTGTCTGCTGTGTGTCCTGGTCTAGGTGCTGGGGAGACAGTGCTGTTCCGGAAACCAGACTCCTGGCCTTTGGGGAGCCCATGCTCTGGCAGGTCAAATGAAACACTAAGCACAGTGCTAGGTATACAATAGGTGCTCAAGCAATGCTGCCCTTGTTTTCCTCCATGAAGAAATCACAGAGGTTTCAGGGGCTTGCCAAAGTCAACGTGAGCTGGTGCAAGTCGGCATGTGAATTCAGGTTTTCTAAGTGCCGTCCCTGGGGCTGCGGCGTGTTGGGGCAGAGTGGTGGTGGTGGGAGTGGGTAAGGGAGATGGAGCCCGGAGAAAGGGATTTGCTCACATTTTTAATGCAATTCAGCCCTTAGGCTCTGGTTGGATTTTAGCTCACTGGGGACTGGGTTGACCCCATAAGCCACATGACAGCTTCTGTGTAAGGAGTGAAGGACTTGATATGAAGACTCTCCCAAAGTCTGCAGGATGCTGACAGCCCCCCTGGGGCCTGTGGGGAGGCCCAGCTCACGCCACATTCCCTGTTGCAGCCTGAGCTTCCCGGGACATGGTTTCCCAACATTTCTCTGGCTCTCCATGCTCTAGGTCACCAGGCCTCGGAGCTCATGGAGATCCCTGGAAATGTCCCAAGAAGAAGAAGAAAGAGGTTTGCCTGTCCCATGCCCTGATGGCTCTGGCTCCCTGAGAAAGGAAGGCCTGACGCCAGAAGCCTGGGGTCAGAGTCTGGAGTTGGGCATTTGTAGTGGGGCAGGGCCACTCTCTGGGAATAGGATGTAGGTGGGGTGGGATCAGGCAGCCCGGGGGCTACATCCCTGCAAGGCAGCAGCAGGACCACACAGACCCAGGCTGCCTATGCCAGTGTGAGCTTGGAGCCTGGCATACCCGTCAACAGGGCAGCTCTTGAGAGCTGCAAAGAAGGCAGCCCCAAGAGCTCCCACACCCTGAGCCAAGGTCCTCTCCAGAGATTTTCTGAAGCTCCACCCCTTTCCGGTTGGAGCCTGGCTGCAAGTGGAAGCCCCACCTCTCTCTGCAAGCTTTCTCTTGGCTGACTCTTTTTCCCCCGCGTCCCTCCTTGGCCCTGACCACACGAATCAGGGTCTGCAGAGTTCCAATCCATTATCTCTCCATCCTAAAAGGTGCCAAGAGTGGCCTGTCTTCCTGTAGTTGGGGGACTCTTTTGTTAATTATCTAATCTTCGTATTTCTCCAAGCCCAAGCTTCAACCTGGGTTTGAAAACCCCTTCAGCCTCAGAATAGAAAGGAGATAAAATCGAGCAAGAACCCCACCCCATTTAGGTTCATGGAACATTTCTCATCTCAGCCCCTCCTCGGAAGGCACTCGGCCACCCAGATGGGCGGACGCAGCCCATCACTGTACAGCCACTCTCTGGCACACGTTTGTGCCATGTGCCAACCCATGGCGCACACTCAGTCACACATGGGAATACTCTTCTCACGTGCAAGTGTGCACACACACAGACAGGGCACACCCACCTCTGGTCATGCACACGCATGCATATGCACACGGGAACAGATATGTGGACGTGTAGACACAGGTAACAGCCGTTCACAGATCTTATATTTGAAATATCAGATTTAAAGACTCGCGGATTTTCTGCTGAACACCATGGGTGACAGCAGCCTTGGCCAACATGCTCTAGATTGCCTGCCCATGACAGATGGCAGCTGGGACCGGCAGGGAGCGAAGCGCCTCTGCTCCTGAATAATGAGCTCAGAGCCTCTCAGTGGGAGCCGCACTCACCTCTTGAACTCTCTGTAATCCAGCAGAGACAGAGGGTAAGTGGGGACAGCAATTGGAACCTTTGGGGACCCTGCTTCCCAGGGTAGATGGATGACATGGGAGTGAACGGGGGAGCTCCGGAGAGGAAGTGGCTGTGCTGGGCACAGGGCCACTGCCCTCAGGGTCTCAGAGGTAACAAGTGTCCTACCTTGGGGATGCCAAGGGCCAGAGCCATTGCCCATCAGCTTTTGTAGGAGCGTGTGCTGGGGAGACAGACACAAAGGCAAGACAAGGAAGCAGGGTGTGATTTGCTTTTAATTTATTACATAGTCTACGGGCAGAGAAGCCAGGGGAGCAAGTACGCAGGGCTGGGGGTATCAGGCAGGGGCTGGTGACTGAAATACAGCTCCCCAGCTTCTCCCCAAAGCTGCTGGAGTGGACTCCTTTTCATTAAAATCCCCATTTCCATGGGTTTATGACTTGGCCATAAAGTGTGGCTCTGGGCAGGATCCAGGCATGGGCAGGACCCCGTTGGGAAACAGGCTGCTTGCTTTTCATCCATAATTATTTTCTTTATGGCTTATGGGGTTTTATCATTCAGAAGGCGAAGAGTCCTGGTAAGTGCTGGGAGGTGTTGTGGGTCAAGATGTCCCAAAGACACCAGCGGATGGAGGGTGTGCAGGGCTGGAGGGTCCTGGCCTTGTCCCTGCACCTTCCGTGTCACTATGAGACTCGGAGTCTCTTCTGTATCCCGAGGAAAGAATCCACTCCCCAGCCTGCCCGTCCTCACCCCTCCCCTCCTCACCTCTCAGACTTGCTCGCAGCTTGCTTCTCTTCCCTGACTTTGCAAGGGCGAGTGTCCATGCAGCCGGCATTGCCTGCTGCACCCCGCATTTAAAAGCACCTGTGATACCCCAGACATTCCACTGGGCACAGGGGAAGCCGTGGTGAACGAGCCCGGAACGGGTCCCATCCTCACAGAGCTCAAACAAGGTCCAGGAGGGATGCAATGCCACCCCCCTGGCTGCCGGTGTGATTATTTAATTATGGAGTGGATCAACGCCACAAGGAAGAATGTACCCCAGGGAACTCCACGCATGTTGTGGGCCTGCAATGGTTAATTTTTTGTGTCTACTTGACTCAGCCAGTAGGTACCCTATATTTGGTCAAATAGTATTCGAGGCCAGGTGCAGTGGCTCATGCCTGTAATCTTAGTGCTTGGGAGGCTGAAGTGGGTAGATTGCTTGAGACTTGGAGTTCATGCCACTGGACTGCAGCCTGGGCGACAGTGAGACCCTGTCTCTAAAAAACAAAACGAAACAAAACATGCTTCCAGGTGTGTCTGTGAGGGTGTTTCTGGATGAGATTAACATTTGAATCTGTGGACTGAGTCAAGCTGTTACATCCCTCGTGTGGCACGGGCTCTCTCAATCAGTTGAGGAACTGAATGGAGCAAAATCTCTGACTCGAGGGAATTTGGCTGGCCTGCCTGCGTGTTTGAGCTGGGACATGGATTCTTCCACTGCCCTCAGACTGGAACTTACACCGTGATGGTTCCTGGGTCTCCAGATTGCCAGTTGCAGATCCTGGGACGACTCAACCTCTATCATTGTGTAAGCCAATTCGGTATAATAAAGAAATTTTATGCATTTAAATATATATCTTTTGTTCTGTTTCTCTGCAGAACCTAATCAATACAGGACCCAAGAAAGCTGTGTGGAGCACAGGGCATTCAAACTAAGGTAGGAGGGTTGAGGAAGTATTGCTGTTACTGTGGACAGGGCTTACCCAGTGACAGGGTCCCCTGCACCAGGTCACAGAGGAGATGCAGCTTCTGCTGAGAGGCCACCTATGGGAACACCTGACCCCCTCTTCCCATGCCCTCCTCCTCCCTTCTCTCCTCCCACCAGGCACAGCAGGGGCTCCCTGTGCTGCCACCCACTGGTGCCCCTCGCCAAGCCTGTCAGATTCCAGCTCCTCCAATTCCGGGCCCCAGTTCCCTGTGCTAAACTCCCTTCATTGTGAATACCTGCAGCAGTTTTGGTTTCATTGGTGGGCTCCAACCTCCAGGGGGATCAGGGCCCAGTAGGATGGGCGTGGGCTGAATAGCTAGCAAGAGCCTTGAAATCTGGCAGGATTGTAGGGTTGGACCAAGAGGAGCAGGGCTTGGGTGAAGTCAGCAGGGAATAGTGCAGCAATTTGAGCAGGGCAGAAGTGGGATTGAGCTAAGGACTTTGCCCTTAACCCAACTGGCAACAGGGAGCCAGCCAAGCAGGGTCCCAGGAGGCCACCGACAAGCTGGACAGGAGCTGTACATTTGCCCACAACAAAAGGAGCTCCAGACGCCTCTGCAACTTGGCTTCTGCCCAGCTTGTTGTCTTGTCTTGGGATAGATGCCTCAGTGATGAACGAAGAGGCTTCTGTCCCTTCCAGGCCACCATAGAGGGAGATACTGGGGGGTTTGAGCCAGCAGGAAATGTCATGTGGCTTGATTTAAAAGGCTGCTGTGGGAAGGCCAGAGTGGGACATGAAGCATGGTGGAATACTGTGGTGGAAAATTGGGCAACCTCTTTCAAAACAACGTGCAGTGTGCATTCACACTTCAAACTTGCAGTCTCACTTCTAGGGATTTACCCTAAAGACAGGGTAAATTGTTTGTAATTGCAGAATCCTGGAAATGACCTGAACAGATGGAAACTACTTTGGTCCCCTAGGTGGGAGATGACAGATATAGAAAATGAGATAGAAATTCCTCTTCAAAGTTTCCTTGGCTGTCCTGGATATTCGCCCTGACATGTCTGGACAAGCTCAGGTGAGCATCAGATCATAGCTTCCTCCTTTGCCCCTATTGTTACTTCCTCTCTTCTTCACCTATTTAGGAAAGTTTTAAGTTGCTAGCCAGTCGGGTAAAGCTTAGAATGTGAGGTCCCATTTTGGCCAATGGAAACTGGACACAGCAGTAGGGTGGCCATGTCCAGTTATAAATGTTCCCGCTCCCTTTGTTCGGGTGTGCTCTCATGGCAAGATTGCTGGCAAGTGGCACCCTTTCTGCAGAAAGTAAAACTGGCCTTGCTGAACGATCCGTACAGTTGCAGTGTTGATTTCTTTGCAGCACCGAGAACCCATTTCCAACAGGCATGAATCAGGGTGACAGCAGACCTTTGTGGGGTCCTGTACAAGGCCAGGGGCTACAAGTGACCCAAGACTGACTCATGACATTCCTTCATTGTCCCCCGATCTCCTTCACTGTCTCTTTGCAGTAAAGAGATCAGAACCCCCAATTCTTAGGTCAGTGGGACCCCAGGCCTCAGGGAATGCTGATGATGTGGCATCTTGTCAGAAGTCAGTTTCAGCACACCACCCTTGGGGTTCACCTCCAGCATCCTTGAGTCTTAGAGGAGCCAACAGCAGACCCAGGAGGTAGAAGCATGAGGCCCTTCAGCTGGTGAAGGCCAGACCATTTCTCATTTGGAACTAGCATCACAGCCCTGCTCTCATGAGGTGGGAGGTAGAGACTAGATTCTGGACCAGATTGAAGACTGACTGAAACAGCGACGAGGTGAAAGCTACTCTCCATAAGACATGCCCACCCATGTGGCCATTTACCATCACATGGCAACACGTGGAAGTTACCGCCCCTTTCCATGGCAACAACCCAGAAGCTACCACCCTCTTTCTAGAAAGTTCTGCATAACCTGCTTCTTAATTTGCATGTAATTAAAAGTGTGTATAAATGTGACTGCAGGATCTCCCCTGAGCTGCTACACTGGGCACACTGCCTCTGGGGGAGCCCTGCTCAGCAGGTAGCAGAACCTCTGCCGCTGTGCATAGCCATTTCAGTAAAAGCTGCTGTCTAACACCACCAGCTCACCCTTGAATTCTTTGCTGAGCAAAGTCAAAAACCTTCCCAAACTAAGTCCCATTTTAGGGTTCACCTGCCCTGCATACCAGTACTCCCTTCTCTACCCTCAAGGCTACTCATGAGGGAATTAAAACTGAGCCCCATGCTAAGGCAATCTGGGTAATAAATGTGTTGGGTCATCTAGAAAGCTATTTGGAAAAAAGATAAAATTAATCCATTCCTCATCCCAGCATAAGCATAAACCGCACATAGATCAGAGATCCACACGTCATTGTTAAACTATGGAGTGTTGGAAAGTAATGGGTGAATTCCTCTACTCTGGGTAAAGAAGACTTTCTAACTGTGACTGAAAGCCAAGATTGATAATTTGATACAAAAAAACTCAAACAAGATGGTTTTGCATGGCAAAACACCATCAGCAAAATCAAAGAACAAATAGAAAATTGGGAGAAAATATTTGCAACGTATTTCACAAAAAGCCAATATTCTTTCAAATACACAGGACATTTTAAAACTAAGGAAAATGTCCAAAGACATAGACAATTCACAATAAGAGTTATAAGATGGCCTTTAAACATGAAACATCACCAAATAAGGGAAATGTACATTTAAACTACATTGTGGTACCACTTTTCAGCCATCACAGTGGCAATATTCAAATGCTGGAAAACAGTTCCCACCAGTGAGGCCGTGGAAAACCCACACTCTGTTGTGCTATTAGTGGGAATGAAGCATGGTGGAATACTGTGGTGGAAAACTGAACAACCTCTTACAAAACAAAGTGCAGTATGCATTCACACTTCAAACCTGCATTCTCACTTCTGGAGATCTACCCTAAAGATCCACCTCCAATTATATGCAAATACATATGCACAGGTTTATTCATTGCTCTGTCATCTGTAATTGCAGAATCCTGGAAATGACCTGAACGTGCAGGAGAGACGTGGAAGAATCTGTGGTACATCCACACATTGGTATGTAGTAGTAAGTATTATGCAGCTATAAGAAAGAATGAAGGAGACCTCTACAAATGAATATAGAGTGACTTTCCAGAGATGTTGCTAACTGTAAAAAGCAAAGGGCACGATAACATGAAATGTAGAGTATGCTCCTTTTTGTGTAAGGGGAGTAAGAAAGCATACATAGAAAGAAAAACACCAAGCGGATAAAGTAGGAGAGTAGCCACAGTCCTTTTGAGGGATGGGATAGGATAGGAGGACAGGGTGGAAGAATACAGAAGGAAGAGGACCTCTCCAGGGCACCCTTTGGTCTCATCTTGACATTTGGGAGCATGTTAATGTTTTAAATATTCAGAAACATAAAGCTTAGTCAGTAAGATCAGGGAGGGGAAAAAGACCCAAGAGTGACAGGAAACTAACAAATGAACTCAATGTTTTTCCAGTGAACACCATAATCACACTGAAAAAAAAAAAAAAAAAAAAAAAAAAAAGTTTTAGCCAGAGCAACCAGACAAGAGAAAGATAAAGAGCATCCAAATTGGTAAAGAGGAGGCCAAACTGTCGCTGTTCATCAACGATATGATTGTATACCTAGAAAACCCTAAAGATTCATCCAAAGAGCTCCTAGATCTGATAAATAAATTCAGTAAAGTTTCAGGATACAAAATCAATGTACACAGATCAGTAGCACTGCTATATACTAACAATAGCCAAGCTGAGAACCAAATCAAGAACTCAACCCCTTTTACAACAGCTACAAAACAACAACAACAACAACAAAACTTAGAAATAACCTAACCCAGGAAGTAAAAGATCTCTATAAGGAAAACTACAAAACACTGCTGAAAGAAATAATAGACAATATAAACAAATGGAAACACATCCCATGTTCATGGATGGTAGAATCAATGTTTTGAAAATGACCATGCTGCCAAAAGTAATCTACAAATTCAATGCAATTCCCATCAAAATACCATCATCATTCTTCTCAGAACTAGAAAAAAAATCCTAAAGTTCATATGGAACCAAAAAAGACCACACATTGTCAAAGCAATACTAAACAAAAAGAACAAGGCGTTACATTACCCAACTTCAAGCTATACTACAAGGCTATAGTTACTAAAACAGCACAGTATTAGTATAAAAATAGGCACACAGATCAATGGAACAGAATAGAGAACTCAGAAATACAGCCAAATATTTACAGTCAACTGATTTTCTACAAAGCAAATAAAAACATAAAGTGGGGAAAGGACACTCTATTCAACAAATGGTGCTGGGATAATTAGCAACCCACATGTAGAGGAATGAAACTGGATCCTCATGTCTCACCTTATACAAAAATCAATTCAAGATGGATCAAAGACTTAAATCTAAGACCTGAAGCCATAAACATTCTAGAGGATGACATCAGAAAAACTCTTCTAGACATTTACTTGGTCAAGGAGTTCATGACTGAGAATCCAAAAGCAAATGCAGCAAAAACAAAGATAAATAGATGGGACCTAATTAAACTAAAAAGCTTCTGCACAGCAAAAGAAATAATCAGCTGAGGAAACAAACAACCTACAGAGTGAGAGAAAATATTTGCGAACTATGCATCTACCTACCTACTGATATCCCAAATCTACAAGAAACTCAAACAAGTAAGCAAGAAAAAAAAACAAATGATCCCATCAAAAAGTGGGCTCAGAACATGAATGGACAATTCTCAAAAGAAGATATACAAATAGCCAATGAGCATATGAAAAAATGCTCAACATTACTAGTTAAAAGGGAAACGCAAATCAAAACCACAGTGAGATACCACCTAACTTCTGCAAGAATGGCCATAATTTAAAAATCAAAAAATAACAGATGTTGTTGTGGACGTGGTGAAAAGGGAACACTTCTACACTGCTGGTGGGAATGTAAACTAGCATAACCACTATGGAAAACAGTATGGAGATTCCTTAAAGAACTAAAAGTAGAACTACCATGTGATCCAGCAATCCCACTCTTGAGTATCTACCCAGAAGAAAAGAAGTCATTTTATGAAAAAGACACTTGCATATGCATGTTTATAGCAGCATAATTTGCAGTTGCAAAAATATGGACCAGCCCAAATGCCCATCAACCAACAAGTGAATAGGGAAAATGTAGTGTGTGTGTGTGTGTGTGTGTGTGTGTGTGTGTGTGTGTGTGTGTACATACTGTGGAATACTACTCAGCCATAGAAAGGAATGGAATAATGGCATTCATAGCAACTGGGATGGAGTTGGAGACCATTGTTCTAAGAGAAGTAACTCGGGAATGGAACCAGACATCCTATGTTCTCACTTATAAGTGGGAGCTAAGCTACGAGGATGCAAAGGCATAAGAATGCTAGAATGGACTCTGGGGACTCAGGGGAAAGAGTGGGAGGGGGTGAGGGATAAAAGACTGCACACTGGGTACAGTTTACGCTGCTCAGGTGATGGGTGCACCAAAGTCTCAGAAATCACCACTGAGTAACTTTTTCATGCAACCAAACACCTGTTCCCCCCAAACTAGTGAAATAATAATTAAAAATTAAAAAAAATAAATAAATTACCTGTCTGCCACTTCTTAACTTGTGAGCTCAGAGAAGACATGTGCTTTCTATAAGCCTCAGTGTCTTCACCTTGCAGAGTTCATGGAAGGATTAAAGATGGGGTGTGCTCCTTGCAGAGTATCAGGTGCATGGTAAGCAGTAAATACAAATCTGTTGCCTGGCTGCAATGCATTTTCACTGTATATTGGATTTATATGCATCATGATGCTGTATATAATTGTGATGGAAAATAAATACCTATATGTTTTTGCAAAAATAAAAATTGAAGGAAGAAAAAAATAAAACAAGAACTAATCCTACAAACTTACAAACGGTCTTGCCTAGGTCTGGGCTGAAGGGTTTGGGAGAGAACTGGAAACAAATATTTAACTCTGTTTCATGATGTTTTCATGGCACTGTGAGCAAAGCACATCTGCAGTGATTTGGGCTGTATCATAGAAACGCACACTTGTTTTCAGGTGCCAGGATTCTCACTGTGAAAGAAGGGATGTCGAACATAGAACAAGGAAAGCAAGAAAGACCCCTGGAGTGCAGGCTGGGACCAGGGGTGGCAGGTACTGGGTGAGGTTAGAAGCAACCATGGCTTACTGGCGAGCACTCTTGTGAGGGAAAGTGGAGGATGTGGGGTGGGACCGTGGGGCTGCCACACCACGTGCAGACTCACAGTGTCTCTCATCATGGTGGAGACGCTGGCTCTGGCGCAAGGACTGCCCATGGAGTGGTCCTGCACTGGGCAGGGATGAGCAGCCCTTGTGCCGCTGCCTCAAGGCATTGGCTCAGAGCTTCCAAGAGGAGGAGAGATTCAGCTTGAAAGCTGAGGTGGGCCTTGGGTGAGCTAACAGGTGGAGACTGCACACTGCAGAGCTGGGGGACATGAGAGGGCAGCTTGCACGGAGAGATTAGGTGAATGCATGGCTTCTGAGACATATGTATCCAGATGTCAGTCTGTGCATGCCCATGTTCACTTAGACATGCATGTGTCTGCACGTATGTATAGATGCAACTTCATATGTGTCCATGCGCATATACATCACTGTATATTTAACTCAGTCCAATAAGAAAGCTTAGAAGCAAAGGCAGCCCAGTTGCAAAAATCGCAGGAAGCCTGGGATTCTAATACCACCTGCCATGAAAAGAAACCAGGCTCCTCAGAGAAATGGCCTATTCCAAGGCTAGGGGGAGGAGGGCACTAGATGAGCCTTGTGTAGCTTGTTATTTCCCAAAGTGAGGATGCATTAAGAAAAAATGATGAAGATATGTCAGAAGAACACAGAAGCCTGCTTGAACAGGCTCTTGCTGGCCAAATCTGGGATAATTTCAGCACCAAAATAATTCAGAACGTAATAAGTGGTAAAACATTGGAAAAAAGGACTCCATTAGTCCATATCAATAATAAATAAATAAGTGAATGAATGAATGAATGACTAGAGGGCGAAGAAGAGCCTTTGCTTGCAGTAGGATGTCAGTGGACTGGAGTTGGGAAACACCACCAGGGTCATGAGGATTGGTCAGGGTCAGAGTCACAGAAGCAGGATTTGGGAGTTGGTGGAGGAGCTGACACAGTGTGGTCCTAGAGGCTTCCCCAGAGACTGGCTGTTAGTGTCAAGGGAAGAATGTTGTCAATTCTCACATTGCTTTAAAGAAATACCTGAGACTGAGTAACTTACAAAGAAAAGAGGTTGAATTGGCTCACAGTTCTGCAGACTGTATGGGAGGTATAACGGCTTCTGCTTCTGGTAAGTCTCAGGACATTTCTAATCATAGCGGAAGGCAAAGGCAGGGGCAGGTGTCCTACGTGATGGGAGCAAAAGCAAGAGACACAGCAAAGTGGGAGGGGCTACACACTTTGAAACAACCAGCTCTCCTGAGAACTCACTCACTGTCACAGGGACAGTACCAAGGGGTTGGTGCTCAGCCATCATGAGCAATCCACCGCCACGATACAGCCACCTCCCACCAGGCGCGATCGCCAACGCTGGGGACTGCAGGTGAACATGAGACTTGGGTGGGGACGCAGATACGAACCATGTAAATTGTGATCACACGGTGAAGAGAGGTCAGACGGTATCTTGGCCAGGTGATCAAGAGGAACACTGTCAGTAGAGGGCAGATAGGAGATCCTGAAAATAACACAGCAGGGCAGATAGAGACCCTGAAAATAACACAACAGCACATACTGGTAGGCTGACCAGGACACCTAACGTGACTCTGACTAGGGAGAAAACACTAGATCAACTCAGAAAGAGGAGCATTCTGTTGTTTAAAAGTGGAGGTAGATGGGGACAGTCTAATTTTCAAAGATGTTAATGGCATACAGACTGTGGAAAGGCTCCAGGTTAAAGGAAGTTGAAAAGACCTGACAAATAAACACAAAACTTGCTCTTAGACCGGATCCAGTCTTAGACTAGAGGAAAAAATGCTATAAAGGACATTTACTGAGTCATTGCCAATGGGAATATGGATGACGAGTTCGATCTGAGAATCGTATCGATGTTAAATTTCCTCTCTGAAGTGGCTGATGGAACTGTGTTATGTAGGAAAATGTCCCTTTTCTTAGGAAATGCTTACTGTAGTATTGAGAGGTCAAGAGCCCCTTAAAAGGCTCAGAAAAATCTATACATATATGGGAGGGTGGTTGCTGGGCAGGTGAAGAGTGAGAGAGAAATGTAAAAGGAGAGGAAAAATTTACGAATGATAAGGCAACATAATACAGTGGTAGAAACTGGTAAATCTGGGAAAGGGCATATGAGGTCTTTGTACGATTCGCATTTTGTCAACTCTTTTGAAAAGTTTGAAATTCTTTCCAAATAAGAATGTCTTTCAGCATGAGCCTGTGTCTCTCCTGGGCTGATGGTTGCACGTGGGGTGTGCTCAGTCGTAAGGGGACTGTACTGTTCAGGCCCGGCCACTGAAACTGAGGCCTCCTGAGTGGTCGGGTTCCCCTGGGAGGCCCCATATCAGCTAATCTTGGGCAGAGCTGGGCTAAGGAAAAGTGCAAGGTGAGCTTGGTTGTGCAGTGAAATTAGAGGAGGGCAGGGGTCCCAGAGCCCGCGGGCCTCCAGGAGGGAGCTGTGGCGGCAGCCAGACCTGAGGTCCCCAGCCCTCGCCCCTGCCCCTCTTTCTGTTACCCGACCCTGGAGGATGAGTCAGATGTGAGTAGAGTCACCATTGTGTCTATCTCCAAAGCTGAATCTCCCCCGACTACCCTCAGGGGGATCCAGTCCCAGCCCAGTTCCCAAGCCCCAAAGCACCACCCCCCACTGAGGCTGGGTCTGCATGCATAAGCCACAAGCGGCCCTCAGCCATTCCTCGTCACTTGCTCCACCCAGTGCGGTCCTTGGGAACTGGTCAGATGTGCAGAACCCTAGGCCTCAACCCAGACCTGCTGAGTAAAATCTGCATTTTAACATGACCCCCAGGTTTTTCGGGAGTGTTAAAATCTAAGAGAAACCCTGCACTAACCCACTTAACTAAAAAAAAAAAGCCAGCCCCATCCAGAAAAGGTAACAGAGTGGTATTCTTAAGTGTGCAGATTTCAGGGGTTACATGCTTCTTGGGGCTACTCCCTCTTTGTTCAGGCTGAGGGCCAGGCCCCTGCTGCTCCTGTCCGATGGTGAGTCTGGCAGTCTCCACCCCTGCTGTGTCCCATCCACAGTCCCATGCTGAGTGCTACAGGTCTGTCTGTCCCTCTGTGACCTGGATTCAGGGAGAAGAGACTCGGGACAGGGCTGGGGAAGGAACAAGCTCTCTCAAACTGAAGCCAAGAGCCCAGAGATACTAGTTTACCAGCAACAAAAAAACTATCTGGAATTAGCAAAAAGCATCTGGAATCCAAGGGGCCCCCAGGCAATTCACATTGTTAATCTTGGTTGAATGTCTTTTATGATAAAGGCAGTTTCTTATGGAAACTGACCATGTGGTCCTTGTGGGGAGGGATGGGGAGACAGGAGGTGCACAGGTGGGAGCAGGATCTGCCTGGCCTGGCCCACCAGGGCTCAGCTCTAAAGGGCAGCCTGGCTCAACACCTCATCTGGCCATGACCTTTGCTGACTGTGTGACCTTGAGCACGTTACAAAACTGTCGGGGTCCCGGTGACACCACCTGTAAGATGAGGGTGTGGAATAACAACACCTCGCTTTCTAAGGACTGAGTTCGAGTGTCCAGAGTGCTTAGGACGGGATAGTGCCTGGCTTAGAGCAGGTTCGGGGTTTGCTGTGGGTGGTCAGCACTGTATCCTGCCATGAGGGGAGAGGAGGCAGGGCTGCATGTGAGCTTCGTCCCATCCATTTCTTCCCCCACCAGCCCTGGGTCTCAAGGGGGTCGCTTAATCAACCACAGCCCCGCTTCTCCCACATATCAAATGAAAGCCGCAGGACAGTGCCTCGGCATGGGGTTAACTCGCTGAGCCCAGCATGTTTATCCTCCCATTTCATAGATGAGAAAACATCTGCACAAAAGAGCTTAAAAGCCTTGAGAGAGCAGATCCCCATCCTCCTGCCCAGGGGGATTCGGTGTGGAATACGGATTGCCAGGAGGCAGAAGCTGATTTCTTGGGTTAAGGAAGATGAAAAGTGAGAGAGGTTTATAGGGAAGGCTCCACAGAGAGTCGGAAAGGACTGAATCTTTGGTATTAATCGCACTGTAAAGAATAGAGACCACAGATGGCCAGCGACTCCAGACCTCGACCCCAGTGCACCCTGAGGACAGACCAGAGGTGACTGTGACAGAGCGACTCACCTCCCAAATCTGCAGACAGCAAGTGGAGAGTTGTGGATTTCCACTGTGCATGCAAATGGGGTTTGAAACAATCTTCTCCTGGGTCACAGGGAGGTGGCAACTGATATCTGAATCCCACTTCTACCCCCACGCAGAAGCTGTTGGCAAACATTTGTGGACAAAGCAAATGAATGAACAAATGGCCAGGGGGTGGCCTGGTTCCCTGGATGTCAGTTCTTGCAAGTTTTCTTTTTCATGTTCATGAAGAAAAAAAGGGAAAAAGATCCGAATACTAAGAAAGACCCCAATTTATACCCCCAAAGCTAGGGTTAGTGTCCGAAAACAGGCTGGCTGGTTTGAAGGAAGATTTTGGCAAACAAAGTACAGCTCCTTCTCTGTCTAGGTAGGGAGTCCCAGAAAAGGTCAGCAGGAGGACCTAACAGGTCCAGGGAAGCCGGGGCGCTTGCTGAAACACCTGTGTCAAGACAGACTAGGACCTTGGGGACAAGCAGCTCAGGGGAAAAGCAGACACTGCGGGGTCAACCTAGCGGGGATGGCTGCCTTACACCTCCACAGACCCAGGAAGCAACTGGGAACTGCACCGGAACCCGGGGCTGCCATTAGACTCCATTTTCTGGCAGTACTCAGTTTGCACTTGGAAAAAATAAATAAAGAAAGGACCTAGGAATGAAGGGGATGGAATGAATTATCCAGCAGATCAGACACTTTGGTTTAAGCCCACAGTCTTGCAGAGTCTTGCGTGAAATCTTACAAGCAACATAAACAGAGTGGCGGCCAACCCCACCACCAGAAATATTCAATAATAAAACACAGCTGTCAGTGCCGACCTTTCCCAAGCAGACTTTGTCATTCTTGCCGTTAGAAATGCTGACAAAGTCAAAAACTGCCAAATGAAAGCCAGTTTTCTTTTCCCCTCAAAGACAGAGGTTTCTGTGAACTGCAGTCTAAATATTCACTTATAACTTGAACAATCCATAAGAATAATTTAAGGTAGAACTTCTTGGAAACTCATTTTGACGAAGCATTTGTGAGAGACCTTGTCTGATCCTGGCTAGGATCATCGCTTTGATTTGAAATCTGTGTCTTGATTATTAAAACGCCCTGGGGTCCCCCTCCTTGGCTGGCTGTGCGGGTAATTAAGCAAGAGCCTTCTGAGCTGACTCTGTGAGATGAAGTTGACACAGAGCTGGCAGTCGATGCTGGCAGGTCTTGTTGGGACTTTATAATAATGAAATCTTACAATCATTACATCCAAAGAGAAAGACCCAGATGTGGGAGAACAGAAACATCTGGAGCTGCAGCTCGATCCTCTGGCCTCAAAGCCTCCTACTCCCTGGGGTCCCAAAGATGACAGCAGAAACTTTGGTAATAAAAATAAACCTTTATGAGGGTGGGAGCAGGGAGGGAAGGAAGGCAAAGGACATGAGTTCTATGTGATTCTGTGTTCTTGAGTATTTTTCTCCTTGGGAAGACGTGATTCAAGCTCATGCATCAAATCCAGGGTGTGGGCTGTGCAGAGTGGGGGAGCAGGCGTGGGAATGAGGAGAGGGATGGATACAGTGAGGGAGTAAGAGGGAGGGTAAATGAAGCAAGGCAGGGGGTTCCAGGGACTAGGGAAGATGAGGAGTTTTGAGCCCAGAGGATCATTTTATTCAAATCTCTGCATCTGAGGTCCAAAAAAGTAAAATTAAAGAAACAAACCCCATTTAAAAAAATAAATGCATAAAGCAAAGGAACCTGGGAGAAGCACAGGGGAGGGAAGTCCGGGGCATTGACTGAAGGGTTCAGGAGACGTTTACACAGAGGTGACTTTCAGGCTGGGCCATTCAGGGATGTGTAGGAGTTTTCCAGGCAGACTGAACCACAGGTGCCAAGTTCCAAAGGCATCAGAGAGCCCAGCCTGAATGTTAAGCTGAATGTGGCCCTGAGCTCTGGGACATGACGCATCGCACCTGTGTCTCTGAGTTCAGCTCTCCTGACACAGCATTGCCACAGTGCCCAGCCAGACCCTCCCCTGCAAGTGCCACCCCAGCCCCCGGCACCGTCTTCCTCCTCTCCCTTGTGGTCATCACAACCCCGCCTTTGTGGTGAGTCTGGAGGTGGCATTTGGAAGCATATTTGGGATTTGGGCGTGAGTGTGAGGGGCACCCACTAGGGCCCAGTGCCATCACATGCCAATCAGCCCAACCTGCTTTGGGGTCAGCCACTTCCCCTTGCAGGTCAGAGTAATCCAGGTGTCACCAACCCGTCTAAAATCAGAAGGAGGCCTCAGAACAGGGGCTGGGGACTCTGAGAAGGTGCTAGAGCAGAGTGTAGGTGTTCTGGCTTCAGTATGCTGCAGCAACCTCTAGCCTGCGGGACTTGTGGTCTACCAGGGCCAGAAGGTCCTTCTGCAGGTGGGAGACACCATGAGATTCTCCAGAACACGGAGTCAGTAGGGGCAGTGCCCCAGCTGCCTCCCCTCTTAGCCATGCCATAAACATGCTCCTTTCTTTCCCTGAGGAAAGAATGATTCCCACTGGCTGATAAACTTTTACTTGTGCAGAAAACAGCCTTGTTTAAGCTGTGAAAAGCCAGAAGTCCTCAATCTAAAAACAATGTTAAATTCACAAATAAACAAGGGCGTCTTCCTGGGACTTTATAATAGTAAAGTCTTACAATCGCTTGCTCATCTTTTGCTTTTTATTTGTCAAATGGCTTCTCTTGTTAAAATGATGCTCATAACTTCCTGGCTTTTTGGGGCATGTTCTATATCTTGATTAGGTGATGCCTACACAAATGTACACATCTGTCAAAAGTCGTTGAACTGTAGACTTAAAATGTGCAATTTAATGTATGTAAGTTACAAGTATCTCACAGTGTCTCCTCCTTAGAGGATGACCTTCTGGTTCTGATAGACCACAAGCCCCGTGAGGCAGATGTTGCTGCAGCGTCCTGGGGCTGGAACACCTGTGTCCTATCTGGTGTCTTCCAAAAGTCCCCTCCATTAAAAATAACAACAACAGCAAAGCTTAGTGTCATGTCCTCTTGGCTAAATATAGCCATGTCAATTTTGAACAACTATAGACTGGGTCTCAAAGTGGTTTCTACCTTTGCCAGCTCTTCTTCCTACTGTTTGCCATCTAAGTACGACTAGAGTTCACCAAAGTGCTCAGAGAAACCAGACAAAAAGCTGGCCCCGTCATTGGACACTCTTATGTGTAGGACACACAGTGGCCAAAGGGTAATGAAGGGGAGAACGCGGTCACTTTTAAAGAGGGACTTTCCTAGCAGCCAGGAAGAACTGCTAGCACTTTTCTCCCCCTAATTCCATATTTATTCCTGCTTTATCCTCAACTCAGAGGCACACGGTACAGAAATAATGCAACTGCTCTGAGGACGATTCGCCCGGCGCTGCCAGCGGAGTGCACGGAGTGCTGCTGTGCTCGAATGCATGGCATCTTCTCTTCCTCAGATAAAGTAATCGGCAGCCAAGAAGAGGCTCAGGGCAGCAGTGGTCGAGGCAACCTGCAGCCCCGGCTGCCGTGCGCCTGGAGACTTTCGCAGAGCAACTGAGACTGGCCTCTTTCCTTCCGTCTTTCCCTTGTACCTCCTATGAGAGGAGAAAGCTTTGTACTGTGTTTCTGCCTTTTCCTTTGACTGCAGTATAACAGACTTTCAGAAAAGTGCAGAGACCCTTGGCATGCACCAGGGAAACCCACCAGGCAACCTGCATCCAGATGAGACACTGCAGATCTGGACTCAGGGCCTGTCCCCTAACCCACGCTCCGAGAGCATGTGATCTTCTAGTCACATGTTGAAGGGGTTAATAAAATGCAGACAGGCCTCGCTCCCCCCTGTCTACACCTCACGCAGTACGGGAGGGAATCCACTGACCAGACAGTTTCAGTTAAGTTGATAAAATATTGTTTTAAAAAACAAAGGGAAGTGTGTTATTTTTCCATTACAAGGGTAGGGTTGACCCCAGGACACTGCCAGAGACGAAGGTTTCCTGAAGGTAAGCCGTGCCTCCAGGTCAGCTGCTGCTCGGGCTCTTGTGTGCAGAATGATTCTGCCTACTGAAACAGCACCTTGGAAGGGGGCAGGGGGTGGAAGGCAGCTTTTTTTTTTTTAATGCCTTTTAAGTGCATTTTTGTCACACTGAAGAAAGGGAATGCAGAGTCCGGGATGGAAATTCCCTTTCCCTCGTGGGCCTGCAATTGCCTGCCGCTAAGGCCATCTCCTCCCTACCGGCCATCCCTCCATTACTACTGGCAGCTCCCTAGGTCTCTCAGAGAACATCCCCTGTTAGAGACCCCTGCTTGTCTTTGAAGACCCATTGAATTGTGAAGTGGAGAACCAGTGACTTCTAAACATGTAGAGTGCACCGACCATGCGTCCGGCAATCAAAATAGCCAGGACTCACCCTGTGCCAGATACAGTTCTGAGGCCCTTGCGTGTATCAGTTCATTTAATCCTTACAGCAACCTCGGGAGATGTGTACGTGGCATCTTCACTCGACAGAAGAGGAAACTGAGGCACAGAGAAGTAAAATAACTTGTCCCTCATCATGGTAGCCATAAGTGGAGGAGACAAGAGACCCCGTTGGCCTGGCTTCAGCTCGAGGCTCTCGCCCACTGAGATACGCTGAAGACTGGAAAGAGGATGAGCCCAGAAACAGACGGACCTGGAGACTCCTAAGTCCGACTGCAGGAGCTCAGTCTTCCTCAGAGGCCTCGTCCAGAGTACACAGTGGATCGACACAGCCAACTGTAGATGCTCCAGTTCTAGGCCAGGGCCACCTACCCTTCTGCTAAAGGACCGCTTCTCAGAGGCACAGCCCTGGTGCAGGAATTTTGTTATTCCATAAAAGGAAGCCATATTTGCAGAAAGAACCACATTTGGCTGGTGCAATTCATCCAATCCAAAGTTATAACCAAGTTGTTGTGATTCAAACTCGGATGTCGATTTCAACCCCTATCTCACAACTATTTTGAGCCCAGGAAAGCCCACAAGTGTGTCTATTCTGAGACGACGACACAAAAAGATCCAGTTAGAAAAATGTTCAGAGAAACTTGGGAATTATAATTACTCCTACACCCGAGAGCGTTCAACTGCTCTCATTTTATAAAGTGGCTTTGCAGAAACTGCAGTTTAATGTTCTGCCCCAAAGGGGATGGGGGGATGAAAATATTTTTAATTGATGGAAAGCTCCCCCAGTGACAGGCTTGAGGGACAAATGGGTGCAGGAACTCGCAGGTAAGCAGGTGTCCCTGGGAAGGTGTGGAAAAGGCCCCAGAGCACGGCCAACCAGAAAGGAGACAATGGCAGGCAAGAGGAAAGGGATTCGGTAAAGGATTAAGGTACAGTCGCATAAAATATCAACTTTATTTTTATAATAGCAATGTTGGCTACTATCATTTAGTGGCCATTTATCATATGGCCAAGTCTATACTCAGCCCCTGACAAGTATTCACTCATTTAATCATCCAAATAACCCCTTAAATCTATCCTATTAGAATCCCCTCTTTATAGCTTGAAAAATTAAGGCAGAGAGAAGTCTAAGGACTTCCCTAAGATCACAGCACAGAGCCATGAAGCCACGACTTGAAGCCAAGCCCTGGACTCCTGAGTCCAGCCTCTGTATTGCAGGTCAGCGCTCCTGAGAAACTTTGCAAGCGACCTCATTTAGAAAAGGGGTGTTTGGGCTGGGCGTGGTGGCTTACGCCTATAATCCCAGCACTTTAGGAGGCTGACGCAGGAATCACAAGGTCAAGAGATCGAGACCATCCTGGCCAACATGGTGAAACCCCGTCTCTACTAAAAATATAAAAATTAGCTTGGTGTGGTGGTGTGTGCCCGTAGTCCCAGCTACTCAGAAGGCTGAAGGAGAAGGATCAGTTGAACCTGGGAGGTAAAGGTTGAGATCGTGCCACTACACTACAGCTTGGCTACAGAGAGAGACTCAACAAAAGAAAGAAAGAAAGAAAGAAAGAAAGAAAGAAAGAAAGAAAGAAAGAAAGAAAGAAAGAAAGAAAGAAAGAAAGGAGAGCCACAGAGAGGGGAAAACCGTGGGAAGATGGATCTCTGCCTCAAGCCAAAGATGACTCTTCCTTGCATGGAAGAGGCAAGGAAGGCTCTTTCCCTGAAGCCTCCAGAGGTAGCGCAGCCCTCCAACACTTTGTCTTTGAATTTCTTTTCTTTTTTTTTGAAACAGGGTCTCACTCTGTCGCCCAGGCTGGAGTGTAGTGGTGCCATCATGGCTCACTGTAGCCTCAATTTCCCAGGCCCACGTGATCTTCCATCTCAACTCCCCCAGTAGCTGGGACTACAGGCGCATACCACCATGCCTGGCTACATTTTTTGTATTTTTTACAGACACAGGTTTTTGCCCTGTTGCCCAGGCTAGTCTCAAATTCTCGGGTTCAAGGATCTACCCTCCTCAGCCTCCCAAAGGAGCCACGAAGTTGGGCAAGAGTTCTGGATTTCTTGATTTTGGACTTAGAGAATACCTTTCTGTTTCTCTAAGCCACCACGTTTGTGGTCATTTGTGTGGCAGCCCCCAGGAAACGAATGCACGAACCCTCCAATGTCGGTACTTTCACATTAGAGACGATGATGCTGAGGGTCCAGGGGTTAGGTTAGTCCAACCACAGATGGCAAGTGGCCCACAAGGACTAGGACCCGGATCTGTCTGTGCTCACAACAGGGCTCTTGCCTCCAGCCTGTGAAGGGTCCCGAGAAGCAGCGTTTCTAGGGGGCCTCTTGGGGTCAGGAAGAAGAAAAAGGCTCAGGCCCTAAATAAGAAGAGTCAGCACCCCCAGGAAGGATCAGTGAGCTGGGGTTCTCAGGGCTTATGATGGAGCGAGGGCCAGACAGAGGGGAGCGTGACCACCATGGGGTCTTCATTTCGAGGAGACCACGGCAGCCCATGCCATCTTCAAGACACTGTATTTGAAGCCTCTTCATTGTATTGGGCTCAAGGACTCTATTTACTCCCCTGGATTTTTTCTGAACAAGTCAGAGGGGAAGGACTTGAGTGGGCTTTGGGTACCTGTAGCCTCCCTCAAAGAGTTTGAGGTCAGCACTCCAGTCCACTTGACAATATCACATGTCAAGCTGTGATTGGGAGGGAGCAGTTCAAGACTCAAGAAGACAGAAGTTTCCTCCTCATCTCTTAAGCCACCTGGCACTGGGGTTGTCCTTAGGAGCCAGAGGAATAATCCCCTCAATAGTAATAAAACAATAATATAATATATTTCTCCCACATGCTGTGTGCCTGCTCTGGGCCAGGCGTGGCTCTAAACCCCTTACGCCTACGACCTCGTCTCCCGTTCACATCAATGTTCGAAGGTGGCTGCCATCCTCATCCCCACTTTCTGGAGAAAGGGAAGAAGTGAGGCCTAGCCTGGTTAGGTCCCACTAACCAGGGGCCTAACCACCTAAAGTAAGGCCCCTTTTCTTGGGCTACATGGCCAGCAGCTTTCAGGGCAAAGATTCAAGCTCAATTCTGCAAGTGCAGAGGGACTTCTGGGCTCTTTTTCACTAAGCTGCCCCCATACGGCTTAAGCTCTTTGCACCACACCTGTCCTCTAGGTTCTGAAGTTGAAGGATGGACCCATGTGACTTGCCTTGGGAACCCTAGCAGTGCGTTTTACAGGTCCCCGTCAATAAATAGCTGTTTGGGATGGAAAGGAGTACAGTGCAGTGGACTTCAACTGCGCTGGGTGGACTTAATCTGATCTGATCTGTGCCGACTTAAATAGACTTAATCTGAGTTGACTTGTCTTGAGATGACTTGATGTAAGTGAAATAAAAAATCCATTTAGGACTATTTCTGGGAAATGAAAGAAAGCTCATTTTACTCCTTTTTACTGAGACCTGCCAGCCCCCATCCCTCCGACTGTGCTGGGCTTCAATGGGAAGGGAAGGCCTCAGAAGCGACAGCCTTCTGCATTAGACCCAGCCCAGCCAGGACCACAGACACCAGGGCAGGGCAAGGGTGACCAGAGTGCTGCTAGGAGCCAGGCTTTCATCTTGGAGCTGTGGTTGGCACAGAACCGCCAGTGCCCACAGGGAGAGGAATGAAGGTGGGGAGGAGTGAGCCTCACCCAGACCTAGCCATGCCCATGAGAGCATGGCCTGCCTAGTGAGTAAGTGGGAGGCAGAAACCAAGGCCTGCGGTCTGGACTCACCAGGGCTGCCCAGTGGAGCCAGCATGGTTTTGGGGTCCATGAGGATATATCTTCCAGGGTTTCATGTCTGATCTTGGTTCTAGAAATTTCTTTCCTTCCAGGAGGCAGTGCAGTTTTGGGAAGGGTGAGAGATTTGCTGTCAGAAAGAGCTGACTGACTTCTTGTGGTCAAGTAGCTTCAGCTCTGTGGGCCTCTGACTTCTCATCTCTAAAATGGGATTATTATTGTGCAGAGGAGACAGCGTTCCATAAAGAGGATTTATCACCATGCTTGGCATGCGGCAGGCACACAATAGATGCTAACGAGCGTTGCCCTGTGGAGGAGGAACGTAGGGAGGCCCAAGGCACAGCTGAGGCTGTCTTACCACTGCCACTCCAGCTGCCAGGGCACCACCCCCTTCCTTTCCATTGTTGGCTAACTGTGAGAGCGGCCCTGCCTTGAGCTCCATCTGGCTATATGCATCCTACTCGCATGACTTCATTAAGTCTCCGTGACAACCTGTTACTAGCCCCACTCTATGGATGAAGCCAAGGTCCAGTGGCCAGCCATCTTGGCTTACCTGGGACTACAGGGTTTCCTGTGATGCAGGATTTCCAGTGCTAATGCTGGAATCGTCCCGAGTCAAGAGGGAAATTTTGGTTACCCTGGATTAGAGGACCTTACACCAGCCACATGGCTAGCCCCTAGCAGGTGATACGGTTTGGCTCAAATCTCATCTTGAATTGTAGCTCCCATAATTCCCATGTGTCGTGAGAGAGAGAGACCCAGTGGAAGGTAATTGAATCATGGGGGTGGGTTTTTCCCCTGCTGTTCTTGTGATAATGAAAAAGTCTCATAATCTGATGGTTTCATAAAGGGCAGTTCCCCTGCACACGGTCTCCCCTGCCTGCTGCCGTGTAAGACATGTCTTGCTTCCCCTTCACTTTCTACCATGATTATGAGGCCTCCCTAGCCATGTGGAACTTCGAGTCAATTAGACCTCTTTATAAATTACCCAGTTCTGGGTATGTCTTTATTAGTAGCATGAGAACAAACTAACATAGTAGGGCCAGTATGCGACTCTGGAATCAGACCCAACTCTCCTGGTGTCTGGGCAGGAACCATCCTGGAATGGAAGTAACTCAGGCAGACATGAAATTTCTCCATCCCACCTCCCCCTTCCTGCAACTCTCTTGAGAAGAAACAGCCAGATTCGCCCAGAGGGGCAAGGCAACAAAAATCTGTCATGCTTCCTGGCAGCCCCGTTTCACAGCGTAGGTAAACTGAGGTGTCCCAAAGTCAAATTACAGTCCCTTGAGGCCTGTGACCACACACATCTGGACCCACATGTTCCTGGGGTCTGGAACTGACTTTGGAATATTCAGAAGTATTTGTGGGTAAAAAGAACGCTGTTGCTCAGGTTTCATTTGGGGCACAAACATGGATGCAATCCACATTTTGTAAAATTTCTAACCCCAGATCTAACCAAAACAAACAGTGAAGGAAACGTGACTCTGCACCCGGGGACGGGAGGCCCATCTCAGTCAACCTCACTCATGTGAAACGGTCAGCCCTCCCTTGGGAAGGTGAAGTGGGAAAAGGAAGTTGATGGGGCAGGCGGGGCCCATCAACAGAGACACTGGAAGGAGGGACAGCTTGAAGGAGGGACAGCGCTGGCCACAGGGCAGCTTCTAGCAGACGGCACCTAGCCGCACTCACAGACACCGGCACCCAGCCGCGCTCACAGACACCGCATCAAAGCCTTGAAAAACGCTTATCGCCAGCATCCCGCCCTTAGGTAGGACAGCACTGTCAGCTCTTCTGTGGGGCTCGAGGGACCCCTGCCCATTGCTCTCAGACACAGCACTCGTTTACCTGTACCTGAAAGCAGATAAATTAGATAAAAACTACTGATGGGTGGGCAGCAGCTCAGCATTGGTGTCTGTAAACCACTGTGTCTGGGGTGACAGGGACTGGGAGCTGGGGTGGGGAAGAGGCTGCTCCCTATGGCAGATGAAGCCCCCGATGTCAGTGAAGGGAACCTGGAACCAGCACCCGAGGGAGGCTGTTTGCCAGCTGTTGTGGGGAAGGTGAGGTATAGGCTTCAGAGTATTTGCGGACTCTGGGAAAGGCAGGCCACTGGCACCCAAGTCTTTGTGAGGTAATAAAATGGAAAGAATGGAGTTTTCTTACAGGCCAGCACCAGACAAGCCTTTTCAATCCTTTCATTCCCTGCCGTGGCTCCCAGGGAAAAGCAGTTTTGGGCCAGTGTCCCCAGCTCAGAGGCGACTGAGACCCTGACCCCGAGGCCTCTGTTTCAGCTCCCTTGCTCTAGTGACCTGGAAGTCGGGGATTGGTGTCAGGTGATTGCCTGGGTGACCTGAAAGTCCCCTCACTACCCTAAGCCTCATGTCTTCCTCTGCAAGTGGGCTCCTAAGCCCCAGGCCTGCGAGACAGCCCTCCATGCCCAGGGCTGTGCCCCCAAGCACAGGTTGGTGGGTGTGTGGGTGTAAACTTAATTTCAGGTTCGGACCCCAAGTGGCTGAAGTACCCCCAGCAAAAGCTCTGAGAAGCCTGGAATTTCAGCGGATGTTCCTGACTGTGCCGTTTTCCCAAGATACTGAGTCTTTTGGGAAGGAGCCCGGGGACTCCCTGGATGGCCCCCTGGGTGTGGGGCTGCCTGTGGGGAAAACCTTTAAGCCTTCCCTGGCTGTCCAGGGCAGCTCTTGCAGCTGTTTCATGTATCGGGGCTCCCAGCTCAAGCCCACCTGAAGAAGGGCAACTGCTGATTTCTCAGCTTTGAGGGCTCAAAGTCAAAATGAAGCAGCATGGGCTTTGGAATCGAGCAGATCCTGCTCTGCCACCACCAGGCACGTGGCTGGGAGACCTGGGGCTTCTCTGAGACCATGTTCCTCATCCACAAAATGGAGATGCAAAGCAGTCTCCAAGGGGTGCAGGGGATGAAGCCAGCGTGTGGAGAGCACGTGGCAGGGACCACTCACGCCAGCCTATTATGGAAGTCAGAGGACCCAGCAGGGACCAAGGTGAGGAGGGAGCGGCGTCTTAGCCCAGCCCCCAGGAGCAGCAGCGAATGTCCTGGGTGGCTCGTTTGAGAGGTGGTCCCAACGGGGCTGTAGTGCAGCGGGTAGGAGGAGTGAGGCAGGAATGGAGGGAGAGAAGCCCACCAAGAGGCAGGACTTCAGGGTCAGACGAAACTGAGTTCAAATCCCAGTCCAGCCACTTGCTAGTGGTGTAGAGGCTTGCACAAGTTCCCTGGAAAACGAGATCCCCTGGAGTGGGAGGAATGTGTTGGTGGGAGCGGGCAGCCCATGGCGTTGAAGGAAGATTCTCTGGGTGGAGACGCTGACCCAACCCCAGCGCTGGGACAGGTCTCAGGAACGTGCGCAGGAGTGAGCCCACATCAGGTGTGCAGAGTGAGGTCTCCAAGCTCACAGCTGACAGCTGCCACTGGAGAGAATCATTTGGTGGGGGAAACTGGAGACTCTTTTAGAAGGCAGAGGGGAAGGAGAGGGGAGTGGCAGGAAAGCCTTAGGTGAGTAAATGTGGCTGGGGAATTAGAAATGATGAGTTTGGAGGGAGAGAATGAGGAATGGGCATAGACCCAGGAGAGACAGTGGCAATGAGAGAGGAGGTGCGGAGGAGTCCACATAGACTGCCACACAACTCGAGGAAGGAGAAGGCAACGGGAAATTTTCCACTTTCTTCCCCCGAAATCTCTTCACCAGGCAGACTTCTCCACTGCTAAGAAGACACATTTCGTTTTATATGTTTTTTCCTTTCATCAGTGAATTGTCAAAATCACAGAGGCTTGCCATGAAAGAGAAGTCAGATTCCTCAATCCCTTTTAATTTTTTTGTGCAAAACAAGTCCTGGCTATATCTATCACATCCTTAAGAAAAAGTTTATCTTCCTGGGGGCAAAAAAATCAGCTTTGATGAGTCTTCAACAAGACGTCATCATCATGATTCGCCATGATGAGAACAAGGGAAAGTCTTTTGGGGATTCTGTAAGCAAATCTTCCCTGTGGTTCTGCGCCTTTTCTCTCTCCTAAAGGGAAAGCAGTTTTGTTTGGGGGTTTTTGTCAGGGGTGGAGATAATTTTCTATTTCTATATATTATGTACAATTCTTCCAGTTCATCCATAAACCAGGAAGTGGAGGGAAGAATGGACCTTGCTACATTTTGTATTAAACTGTAAATCTCCGCTGACACAGGAGTGGGCTTCAGTGCACAGCTGGGTGGATGCCACAAGGTGAAGAATGGGTATATGATCCAGCCCCTAAATCAAGAAGCAAGACATTTCCAGCTCCACAGAGCTCCCCTGGTGACCCCAGGAATGGGCTCCCATTGCTTTCAACCACTTTTGTTTTGCTTTTCTTTTCTCCCCACCAGATTCCAACAGAGTAAATGAGCTCAGGCATGGAGGGCTCAGCCCTTCCTGAGTGTCACCTCTTCCCATGTGTCCCAGATGAGCAAACTGAGGCTCAGTGGTCAGTCACTAGCTCAAGGTCTCATGGCTGTCATGAGGAGGAGCCAAGGTCCAGCCCCGCAGGTAGAGTCCAGCGCTCACGCCCTTCCTCACTGACCAGCCACCTCCTCTGATCAGTGTTGGTCATAAAGGGGCCACCACAGGCAGCCCCACGCCCTGGCTAGAGCTTGACCCAATGGTTACCAACTGGTGCCTCAACACGCAGTAGGCGCAGAGGACGTGTTTTTGAACAAAGGACACACTGGCTGCCCGGATGGAACACCACATGTGTGCACGTGGGATGAAAGCATAACCAGGGCTGCAACCAGGGTGAGGGGAGAAGGCACAAAGATGCAAATCTTAGGGGGGCGTCATTCTCAGGGTACTGCCTCACCCTAGTTTTGGCCCTACTTCTGACTCTGTACAGACTACCACCTGGGATGAGCCTCCCCTACAGGTGCTGCCTGAGATGGCCATGCATTTTCTGCCAGTCCGAGCTGAGAGGATGCACTGTCCCAGCTCTCTCCACAGGCAGAAGGCTCTTGGAGTCATGGAGGCAATTAAGTAGCTGGCTTGCCCAGGAGATCATGTATGCCTTTGATCTGAGTTTTTCAAGAGCCTTTAAGTAGCAGACAATAAAATACATTACAATTTGACTTAAAAATATATTCAGGGAGCCTTCCAGTTACTGCTCCAAAATGTAAAGACCTTAGAAGTGGTCATTCTCATCCTCACAACAAGAAAAAAAGTGAACAAACTGAAAATCAACAATTCTTGGATCCATAGAGAACTGAGATCACAGTGCAGACCATTACCACAAAATATGGGAGACAGACAGGTGGCTACAATCACAGCATATAGGGATCAGAAGCTGCTGGGACCAATGGCAGGTAAGAATGCAAATGATAATTGATGAGTCATTGTACAACTGGAGGCTGTGTGGACTTAGCTCGAGATGAAAAATTTCTCAGTGCCCAGTCTCAGCAGGGGCCCCGACATGTACATGAGTTTTCTCTCCAGGAGCCCCACCAGGTTCTCAGAAAAATCCTCTCATGCTTTCAGCAGCAGGGGAAGGAAAAGTAAGCACTTTGAAATATACCCAGAACATTCTGTTCTTTTTAACAAAGATTTGTGCTCAAGGGAAAATCTTTTACCACAGCCTTATCTGCTCTAGAAGACGAGCAATTAGACAGCTGGATCCCCCTTTAGCCTTCTTGTCTCACTTCAGGGGAGAGGGAAAAAAAAAAGCCTAAGAAACTATTCTGGAGGTCACAACCTAGGAACTCTGGTCCCCCTTTTTAAAAGACCCAGAGATGTAATTATATGGAACACTTCCTCCCAGGTTACCTGACCATTACATCAACAGGGCTCCACTATAACAGCAGGTCACAACCAAGAGAGCTGCAAGACACAGGCTCCATTTCAAAGGAGTTTCAAGGGAAACTCAAAGACAAAGGGGAGAAAAAGGGACACTAAAAGGAGGTGAAGCCTCTGACACCTACATTTATATAACAAACATTAAACACGTCCCAACTCCTAGATGGATTTGCAAAATCTTCACACCAAAAAATGTCAGCTCCCATTACCCAATACATATTGTCCAACTTCCAATAGAAAGTTATAAGGCATACTAAATGTAAAATAAATGAAATTAAACAAAAAAACTCAGAATCACACTCAAATATGGCAGAGATTTTGGTATTACCAGACTGGGAATTTATAATAACTATGATTGATCTGCTAAGGGCTGTAATGGAAAAAGTGGGCAACATGCAAGAACAGGTAGACAATGTAAACAAAGAGATGGAAACTCTAAGAAAGAGTCAAGGAGAAATGTTAGAGATCAAAAACACTGTAACAGAAAATAACAGTCTCTGACGACCTCACCAGTAGACTGGACATGATTGAGGAAAAAAATCAGTGGGCTTGAATATATGTCCGTAGAAACTTTCTAAACTGAAAAGCAAGAAGAACACAACAGAATATGTAAGAATCATGAGACAATTAAAAAAGGTATAACTATGTGTCATGGGAATTCCAGAAGGAGAAGAGGGAAAGAAATATGCAAAATAAATATTTGAGGTAATAAGAGTTAAGATTTTTTTCAGAATTAATAACAGTCAACAGGAAGCCCAGAGAACAAAGCAAGATAAATGCCAAAAAATCCACATCTAAGCATTTTTTTGGCAATAAAATCATACCTAAGTATATTTTTTGCCAAAAAAAAATCATACATAAGCTTTTTTGTGAAGTATTCAAAGGAAAGGAAAAGAAAAGAAAGA